>SAUA01000207.1:0-36664 GCA_004335185.1 Phoma sp. RAV-16-625 | reverse complement strand
GCGCACATTTATGCAGCGGTTATAATACGCATTGCTCCAAAACTGCTCCACTCATAAAACGAACAAAAAGCGGCTGTTGAAAACTTGAATCATCTTAGAAGTAGTAAAGAATATAAAGTTGACGGAACAATGTCTCTTGCGCCGGAGAGTACCTTGCATAGAGGAATTCAACAGTTCTCCTTGCATGATCCCATGTACGTCTATCGCTTGGTAAGTATGATGGAGTTTTTCTAGTTGTGAACCAAAGGACTATTAACATTTACCATTCATATGACAATGCTCTTCCCTATTTGCGTAGTCCGGTAGATCAAGTCCTCATGTCTTCGCTCGGCAAAAGTACCAGAGATACTCGACAAACCTTCAGCAAGGAATTCCTATCCATGCATGTTAGTAAACAATACGTCTCCTACACCGTGACTCGAGACACTCACCGAATTTCCCACGAACAATCGTTCGAACTCCAGCCATCCAATCATGCCGTCCCTGCCTGCGCTCTGGATCTGACACACTAAGCGTTCCGTGCCTTCTTTCTGAACTTTTTCGTGTAATTGCACCAGCGCAACAAGCTTCTCGGTCGTGACACCAAGCTCCGTCAGATCCTCACTGGATCTCGGTAAGCTGGGTAGAACAAGCCGATAGCTCTCGCGAAATGGGTTTGCAGTCAGTCTGTCCACCTCAGGAGGACACTCAGACAGCACATCCACCACATCGACCTCTGTTTCCTTCTCGCCTTCTACCACGATGATTTCTGGGACTTCTTCTTCCTCTCCTTCATCTTGTGGGACTTCTTCGTAGTACGCAAACCTCGGTACCTCGATCATCGTACACCTAGCCCCGCCAACAGGCCTACTTTCTCCAGGTGTCAGAAGTGGGGTGGCCAGGCAGCGAAATATCCGTCTGCGGAAATCACTCGCGTCTCTTCCGCGAAGCGCAATATACCATCCACAATAGGGGCCCCAGGTTCCCGAGTAGCGCCCGTGTCTAGCTGCTGAGAAGGAGCTATTGGGTCCGTACCGCGGAGCAGGCGAGAGGGTGAGCAAACAGATCGCGCGCACGAAGCCGTCTTGGTCAACTTGGACCTGTTGCTCGGATCCACGAATGATGGGAAAGGGATAGAAAGCATGGAAGGCGATGATGTCGAAGAGCACTGTTGAAAGGGGCTGCGGCACGTTGACGGCTGACTTGGAGATTCGCTCAGTAATCCATTGTTTAAGCAGGTCTTTCGAAAGGTCTGCAACCATCAGCACATTCAAAGGACTCAGATGTGAGCAGCTGTATCTTACAGCCAGCGACTGGGTCACGTAATTGCCCAAAAGACACTCTGATGTCGTCTATGACGGTGGGGTGATCGGCCCTCCGGAGACTGGTGAGCCTTTCAGACAACTCCTCTGTGTACCTCTGGTATACTGCATCTACAGCTTTTTAGTATCGGACCTGTAGAATTTTCGAAGATTGTGTCACCTTGGCTCATCAGTCCTCGATCTAGGAAGTCTTGCACTCTGCTTCTGGAGACGCGACAGCGGTCGTCATCACTGAACTTCACAAAGCTCTCTGGGCTAATTCTCGGCACAGTATTGTCTTCCATTGCCGTACAGTATTTCTGGTGTTCAGCGTGACTTTTTTGTTTATGTCGTATTGGGTCAGTTGCCTCAGAAGGAAGCTGCCTAAATACCTGCGCTTGACACGTGACGTCCATTAGCCCATCGGACTCCGAACAGTCCGACTCGCAAAGTGGGTAGGACTTTGTCTTCGCTTTATCCTGCATCTAGCTTCATATGGAAGCTGTGCAAAGTGCGGTCCGGCCCTCGTATTCCCACCTGCATGTCTTACAGCGGACTCCATCGCGTTTGACGACACGCCAACAGACGCCCCGGTCTACGTACCTTGAGGTCATTCGTTTGGATAGCTGTGTGCTATGTCTTAATAGTGATGTAAACACGGACAGTACTCGGACAACATATGCTGGACACTTGTCAGTCCCATGCTTGGTCCGGAACTGAACTTGAGACACTCCACATGATATGTAGAGGATATATTCTGCCAAGTAGCCTCACCACTAACAGTATCACTGATTGAATCTCAGATCGAGCCTCTTCTAGCAAACATCCTTCGCCATCATTCATTCCTTTCTCAACTATCAGGATGAAGTTCCACGCTCCAATCCTTCTTGTTGCGAGTTTCTTTAGCTACGTCTCGGCCGACGTCACCACCAACGACCCAGTCCGATCAGTGCGTTCGCACCCACGAGACTTCCCTGTAACATTTCCCCATGCGCCTGAAGCCTTCTAGCTGTCGAAAAGGGCCATCCCAGCTCTGCCAAGAGGCAAGGACGCCACGAAGCTACACGTCTGGATCAGCACCGACGAGCGCCCGATAACCTACGACGAGCGCGGCGGCGCCCCGCACGAAGGCCTCAATCAGCTCATGAAAGATACCGGCGGCCGCCACAAAGACATCGTCGTCGGTAACCCAAGCAAAGGGTACTGGGAGTACGGACTCATGTTCCACGACACGACGTGGCAGTCAAAGCCCAATGGAGATGGTGCGGCTGTGCTCAGCTATGAGGTAAATTATAAGGAGATTAAGAACGGGAAAGAGGCGTTTCAGTACATGGGGCAGGTGAAAGATGGGAGGAAGACGCATAATAGTATCGCTACGCTTGGTGAGTGTTGTCGCTCTCTTTTTCGAACCCATGGCATCGGGCTAATGTCGCTGTGTAGCGCAATCTGAAATCAAGGGTAAGACTTATGACCACAGGACGTACAACTGCGCGACGTTTGCGACAGTTCTTACCAAGAAACTTGTCTAAGGTCGCTGGGACGGGTGGGCGTCTCTACTCTTTTCTCGGGAGTCAATTGTAACCACCTGTTGGCTCCGTTCTTGGAGTTTTGTAACTTATTGTAGGCGTTCTGCACAGACTTTTCTAGATCACCGTTTCGACTTGCGTATAGATAGACTGTTGTTGCATATAGATGAAATGTTATTAGACATATTGGTGCCCGCAAAAATGTGCGCACCCCTCTTGGGTTTGGAAGACAACTATCATAAATGCGTCATAGACAAGTAAGAGGATCTAATTAGCTAGCTATAGCTAGTTAACAGTGAAAGTGACAGATTGGGTGACAGCATGCAGGGCAAAACGTGACAACCACAAGAAATTAGCCAACAATCTACCTGCCCGCGTCCATAGTTTGTGTTGATGACTTCATAGTTTGTGTTGATAAATCACCGTACTAAATTTAGGGGGGTGCGCACATTTATGCAGAGGTTATAAGACAGAATGTTGTTAGATGTAATAGCATGTTATTAGATATAGTTGTCAAGCCCCGGCTCCGGCCTAGTGAGGCGGACGAGCCAAAAAGGTATCACGGCTCACTCTGATAGTGAGCACTCGCTGGAACAGTACTATATCGTCAGCCAGGCCTGATAATAATAGAATATTGTTGATTTGGACAGAATGTCGAACATACTGAATTTTCCACGAAGGCACTTGCCCTTGTACAAGCCTCTGTCACGTCCTTACATCCCACCACACCCTCGCAGCCTCGCAATCTTCATCACATCCACGCTCAACCAACGGTCCTCCACTCCCATCCGCTCCTACACCGCCCTCAAACCCTCTTCACAAACCTTACCGCACACTCCTTCGGCCTCCTCAAATGCACACTAACATTGAAATACTTTTCCTCCCTCAGCACTATCCCCACCCTCTCTCTCGCACCCTCCTCACTCTCCCCCTTGCGCCTTATAACCTCAACCCTCCACTCCCGCAGCAACTCCACCATAACCCCTGCAAACTTAACCCAACTGAGCTTCTTTGCCATCCGCGGCCCTATTATCTACGCCGTATACGCGACATTCTCTAGTATGTAAAACTTCTCTTGATCGTTCAGGTTTGTGCTAATAGAACGCCGCAGGTCAAAGGACGCAGCGTGAGGGCCCTAGCGCAGAGGCAGATGCGCGCCGTACTAGTTTATGCCAACAATGGTCCCCAGGTTGACGGTTATGCTGTGTAGACCCGTGGGCGTGGTGATGTCTAGAGAGATCAGGATAAGAGGCGTTTTGACAGAGAGCGGGGCAGGCGAGGCGAGGCGTGACAGAGGACTTCGTACATCAGGGCCCGCGTGGGGAGGAGGTGCGGGTAAACTGCGCTGTAATTGTCTGTGTTGGTCGCGTCAGAGCTGTGAGTGTGCTTGAAGATTTCCTCGGCGATGGACGGTTCCTGAGCACTCGCTCCGTGCTATCAGCTCACACGTGGAGGGGACCACCTCTGGCGAACTTCGTGATATCAAACACATTTTTGGTGCTAAATACACTGACACTATGTTTTGCCGTGATACAAGCTCTAAGTCGCACTGCAGCTAGAGCCGGATGCCCTTACCATAAATCTACACAATCCAAGCAGCAGCTCCGAATACAACTGCAATCACACCATTTGCAACCTTGGCGACTGATGCAGCACCAGTAAACTGCGCCATACTAGTCGTTGCCGTGGTACTGCCAGTCCGCGTAGCACTTCCAATGGGCTTAGAGCTTCCAGTTGGGTAGCCTGTCATCGTGACATTTGCCGCACTCGACGAGAGGGAACCATTGCAAAGTCCATTGTTACAGATATTGTAAGCACACTGCGCATTGCTCGAGCATGCAGCATTGAAGTTTCCACACCTCGCGATCAATCCCGAGTTGCTAGCCCAGCACTGCACACCAGCAACGCACTGGCTCGGGTCCGCAAGAGCATTACATTCTGCTCCAAGCGGCAAGGAACCAGCAGGCGCAGTAACTGTCGATGAGGGAGCGGGGGAGTATCCGCCAACCGGAGTGCTTGTGATAGTTGGTGACGCTGAGGGTGAGGAGGAAGTCGACAAGATGCCGTTGCAGAGGCCTTGCTGCAAATTGCAAGTGTTGAAGGCGCACTGCTGGTCGCTCGTGCATGAAGCTTGGAAGTTACCGCATCGAGGTTGGAGCATGGAGTTCGTGGCGTAGCATGATGAGCCTAGGGCACATTGTGTAACACCTGGGGTGCAGTTGCCGCCCACTGGGACCACAGCGCCGATAAGGGATGCGCTGGCTGAAGATGTGCTGGACAAGCTTTGTGCTGAAGCGAAGGCTGCGGCTGTAGCCAGGGCGAGAATCATGCACTGCATGTTGACTGATGTTGACTAGGTGTCCTTGCGATGAAAGGGACAACGAAGCTCTGTGGGTAAAGCAGGTGACTTGTAAGGCGGTATTGTGAAGATCTGTTGATGGTAGTTGTAGTATTGATACAGAATGAGGATTGCAATAGACCTTATATCTAGGTTTGTTTCTCGTGTCAACTCGTAGTTCGTGGCTAGCTGAATGGTTCAGCTAATTTAGCGCTCGTAACCCATAGTTACCAGCCAGCCTCCCAACTTGTCACCTTACATTGTTACCGTGCATCTGTGCTACGATACATACTGCTATCTTTAGCGTAGCGGTGTCGCGGAATGGCGCCGCTGAGTGAAGCGGATCTCAGTCATGGTGTCTGTCTCTCATGTTGTAAAACAGATCGGGCGCAATGGCTGCTAAGGCCCTAGTCTCTGCCTCAACATCTAGTGGTGTCCAGCAGATCTGGGCTACCTAGTATAAGGAAAGAATCTACTCTGTGGTTTTGTGTCAACATAGAGTCCGGTATCCTAGGTAAGGGGTAGGCGCTTATATTGCCATAGCATGGTTGTGCATGCAATGCGGGCGAGTTCTCTAGTAGAAGTGAAGTTGAATCGGACTTGAGTTCCGGACTTTTCAATCTCTAGGAACGATCTAGGTATCCTGGAAGCCCTAGTGCAAATGTAAGACTAAGTGACTCGATCCATACCTTCGATACCAAGAGTTTTGGTAATGTAAGTGCGAACAATTTCCTACAAATCTTGCTCGATGGGCTGATCGAAACGCATCGCGCTACGAGTGGAAGCTTCCAAGCCATGTACTTCGTGACACGGCACACTGTGTCTGCGCTCAGCTCGTTTAGTGTCGAGTGGCTACCATCACCACGGCCGACTGCTGACGAAGCTCTGCCAGGACCAAGTCTAGCAGACCCAACTGCAGATGTCCTTGACAAGATTTGCACAACTCCTGTGCGCCCAGGGATGTTAGGGATACTGATTTTGTTGAGGATGGAGTAGATCTCGCTCGCGCTGAAACCCACGACCGCATGCCCTTGCGGACCAGGTTCACACACAGTCCCTTCTTTCATTCAATGGCAAGGACGCCTTGGCAGAATCTCATCCGCAGGACAGAGTGCGGGGATGGAGATTGCCGAAGTTGTATCGATACTGAGTACAAAGCTGAACCGAACTCTGCAACACCTATGGCGAGGCATCGAGATGGAATCTATGACTGGGTTTATGTCGAAGTTGACGTTTCGCAAAAGGTGTTGCAATTGGGTCGTGTAATTTATACCGGCAGGGGCGTTGTCGCTACCCAGGCGCTGACACAGATGGGAAGCAACCACCGAAGAAGCCGCTGATTTTGGAGTCACGTGGTCGTCCATAGTAACCAGATAGAAAATCTGGGACGTCTACACGCCGTTGTCATCTGCAGCACTCTGAGCTGGCAAGTCACAGGCAGAAGCCTAGAGCAGTGTGGCGGTAACCTTCTATACCTTTTTTGTCAACGGCTTGCGGTTCGGATTGTATTTTTAGCAGGCACTTGTCTGCAACCTCCAACCGGAGGATCAAGACATTGGGATGGGTACCAAGCGGTTGAGTGCTACTGCAAGACGAAGCCCGCACCAAAGCATAAATACTCTGCATTGCACCTAACAGAGTAAAATCTCTGTAAACCGTCGATTCCTGTCGTGAAATCCGATATATTGATTGCCTCACTCAGGGCGTCCCACTGAAAAGTGGATGTGGCACCAACAACCGTGCACCCCCAGCCCCTTCCTTTTTCGCTTCGGATCACGGGGTCGCAGCTGCCTTGATTGAAACGCTAAGCGCAGGGGCCACCCACAACACATATATAAACAGCCTGTCGGTCGCACCTTCTTTGAAAGGCATACTTACCTTCTTTGGATGACTGAGCTCAAGTTTTCGGTTCATCTATCTTGATCAGCTGCATTGCACAGCGCGGACTGGTTGGGGTATGGCTTTCCTTCGGGGACGCCACAGGGGCAATTTTTGCTGGACTGCCAATTGGCGCTTTTTCATTAACGCTGCTGCCGTGCGCAGGGCGTTGAGGAAGGAGGTTGGTGTTGCAATGGGAAGGGGGCTTTGCACACTTCAGTGGTGTGTTGGTGGAACCTAGATAATCCTGTTGCTGCGTTCAACGTGTTCATTTTGACTTTGCGCTGCATGGGCCGCTTGCTTCCAATGATGCGAACCTGCAACATGCACATTATTTGTTGCACAGTGTCTACGGTTCCTCAGTAGTCCATCAACGCGCCCGCCATCCGTCGCTGATACTTCTCCACCACTTCCTGGCACCGTATCACAACACCAGCAGCCAGTACCCTGATCCTTTCGTCTTCCTCGCTACCAGCCCCCAGCCCCTCGAATACCATCTTGACCCATGCTTGCGTCTCCATCAATTCCTTACCTTGCTCTGTCGCCAGCCTCTCTTTGTTCTCGTTCGTCTCCAGCAGCATCAGAAACCCAAATAGCAGCGCGCCGAGGATTGCTTTATCGTTGCTTGCTAGACCTCTTACTGACAGCAAGAGGTCCCAATACTCGCGTGTCATCTGCGGCAAAGACAGCGTGTTCGGTCCAGATGCGTTCAGCAGTAGGGACAGAGTCTGCAAGAACGGCGGAAGGAGATGTGTAGATGCGTAGATCGAGTCGCTGCTTGATCGGATTTGCAGCCACCAACGGCCCGTCAGCGGAAAGAAGAAGTTGTCTGCGACGATCTGCGCCAGGGCGTTGGGTATAGGCTTCTTGCGTGCTGCTTCAACTTCCATGCGTGAGCTGAAGGTGCGCACTTTGAGGATGTTGGGTCCGCTGAGCGTATCGGCTGCTTGTGAGGCGAGCGGCGATAGCATTGCTCGTGCCATGCTACTTGTAAGTTTCGAGACCGGATTTGCCGACTTGTCCTCAGTATATATCTTGTGGAGATGCGGTGGGAGTTGCTTGCTGGGAAAAGACGGCGCTGCTGGGACGAGATCATCCGTGGATGAATCTGTCATGCCGGCTAGCTCTCGCGCTCCCAGACCGAGTGTCGTGAGCACAGCTATGCGCTGTGTGAGGCTGTAGTCACCCGAGAAGAACGAGCGCGCAAGCCACTGTGCCATATGTGCTGGCCTTGCAAGAAGTACAGCGATTAGCGCCTGTTGCCTTTGCTGTGCGAATGCTTCCAGCTCTAGGCCATTTTGCAACCCAGTCAATATAGTGGCGAGGTCTTCGAGGTGGTCCACGACTTCGGTGCCGAAGTTGGCCTTGCGTCGTATTAGGGCAGCAGCGGTAGCAAGGGCGAGCTCGTGACGATCGTAGTTTTCCTGATCTCGTAGGCCTGCTACAAGATCCCTGATGTACACAGGTGCGGTAGGTTTGTTACGATTGATGGCTGTGGGATCTTCATCTTCGTCTTCGGGGTCGGAGTCTGGCTTACTATAGGCCACTAGGTCCTGATCCTCACTTTCAGAGTCAGAAAGTACCTCAATGACGCGCGGACCTTGGACCTCAGCGATCGCTGGAGTCGTCGATGATGGTTTTGGTGCCGGCTTCGGCTTGGGAGCTGGCTGACTCTTTGCTTTCACTAACGTGCGTTTCTGGCGAAGATCCGAGATGCTCCCGAGCTTGTCGTCTAATTTTGTAAGTTGCTCATACCACTTCGCTTCTGCAGCTTCGCTTCCCTCAAGCTCAATTTTCAATTGCAATTCCGGCTTGTCGACCATTCTTGAGATCGCCGTGCCAACGGCTATTCCAAGGAAACGAGCTCGAGGTGATACCGCTCCAATTCGATTCGACATGCCGTTTACATGGTAAGTTGACTTGGCCATCATAGTCACGAACATGGGCTGGATTCGCTGTACATATCCACAACACAATGCCAGTGTTTGTGCAAGAGCTGATGGATGTTAGCTTAGACTCTGCAAGTTGGTATGTGGTTGCTGACCTTCCTGCTGTAACACAGGTGTATGTTTGACATAGACAGAGTCGCCGAACGTTTTGATAGAGCTCTCGAATAGCGTTTGTAGCTTGTCTATGCAATGTCAGTACTTGATCAGCGAGGCTAAACGGCTGAGATTGACCTTCATCTTGGGCCAGTGCGGCAACAGCAGAACGGCGAATCGCAAGTGAATCATCAATTGATGGTATGGTAGAGCGTGTGAGCGAAGAGACAAGATAGTCTTTCAAGACGTCGTTGGTCTTTATGAAACTGTTGAGTAGATATGCTGCACCTGAAATGACAGGTGATGCGGCAATAGGTGTTTCTTCTCTGCTATTGCCCTCCAACTGAAAGAACTGCTTAGAGATGCAGACTATCACAGCAGTGAAATACTTCCGCTGCTCGAATGCCTTCATTCGCCCTATCAGATCCGCGAAAGATTTCACCTGATCATGTTCAATACTTGTATCGAGGATGCAAGCAACGAGGCGGTCTAGATCGTCTGTCAGCAAGTATGTTCCAATTTCGAATTCCCGACTTACCGGTGTATCCGAGGGTCAAGACTTTGGAGCTAAGCTCTACTAGAGCTCCAGTGTGAGCCTCGCATTCCTCGCCAGCGGCCAACATGTGAACGATGTTACGACCAAGCCACTCCGCAAAGTCACCACCGCTCAGAGACGGGCTCTCGATACCTGTTTCTTTGATTGTATCCTCGGCCTCTGCTCTCACCGCCAGTACACGGCCTGAAGCTACTTGTGCAAGAAATTCTTTCCACATGAGCCTTTTCTGAATGTCGTTCTTGCCAAAAGCTCGAATTTCCATCCACACGAGATACAATACATCATCACCACTCAGGACTCGACTAAGAACATCCAGAGTATCCTCAATGAACTCAGAGACGTCCTGAGCAGTTGCAGGTGCTTTCCTTTGCCGACTCTCAACGGTAAGGGTGCGTAGTCTGGTGATCAAATGTCCCACGCCAGTAGGATTTCGTAAGCTGGTGACAAATTTTCGAGCATCTTTGTGATGTTGCTTGAGCACTCGCCAAAAGTTCGGTAGCAGATTGTTGACAAGCTCATGCGCGATGCTTGCGTACACTGGCTCCGAAATAATAAGGCTGACCTCCGAGCTATTGAGAAACGTCAAGACATTAGTGACTATTCCGTGACTAGGTTGATTCTTCAGCGCCTGCAGTGCTGATTGCGCTGATTCAATAGTGACCGCATCGTGGATGCTCAAAGTCTGGATCTCATTGATGACTGGCTCGGACGCAATCTTCCTGGAGGAGACTGCGGTTAAGAAGTCAGTCATGTCGATTATGCATCCGAAAGATGTTTCTGCCAACTGTCGAGAGGGTTCCGTGTCGAAAGGCTATGATCGATCCCAGGACTGGTTCCCGCAGCTTGCAGATGCTGTCCTGGTCTTGAGTGGAAGTTATGTTTGTCGTGGCTGTTATGCGGACCTTCCCTGTTTGCTTGCGTTCGCCATTTGTATATCCATAAGATGTATGACTTATTTGTAGTTAAATGAACGATGTTCTGGACGCACGTTGGTATGTCTAAATGAACGGCTTGAGGCGCACGACATGTTTGCCTTCGGCAAGTCTTGCCCTGGATTGTTCTAGCCTCTTGGCAGGCGCTAAACTCCATCTAACACCGATGCCTACATCCTACGTTTGCTCAACTTGACTTCTTCACTCACTATCACTAAACGATACGCAAGATGTCCGTGGAAGTGCAGAACACTGTGTCGGGAACAACGGCGAGTCCCAGGGCGCGATGGTAAATCTACAGCGCCACAACGCTTCCACGCGCTAATGTGACGTGACACAGGAAGTACCTAGACAACATCTTGACGCGAAGCGGACCGTTTACAGATCCTGATGCATTCATGCCGGGCGAGACTGTCATTGAAAGCTTGAGCAGAGCCAAAGTATTGTGGGTTACAGTCAAACGCTAAACATGAAGTCATAGAGCTAACATCGTCTAGAGTCATGTGAGTCTGCTGCGCTCTATCGCATACCTTTTACTAATACAAGTCCAGCGGGGCTGGTGGTCTAGGATGCGAGATCCTTAAGAACCTTGCGCTCTCTGGTTTTAAAGACATCCACGTGATCGATATGGACACCATCGATGTTAGCAACTTAAACAGGCAATTTCTCTTCCGCCAAGCAGACGTGGGGAGCTACAAGGCCGAGGTCGCGGCGCGTTTCGTTGAGAAACGCGTCAAAGGCGTCAAGATTACACCTTACTGTGGCAAGATTCAGGACAAAGACGAAGCCTACTACATGCAATTCGCCATGATAGTGTGCGGTCTAGACAGCATCGAGGCCCGCCGATGGATCAACGCAACACTCGTTGGCATGGTGGACGAAAACGACCCGGACTCTCTCAAGCCGTTGGTAGATGGCGGTACTGAAGGCTTCAAAGGCCAGGCAAGGGTCATTCTCCCAACGATGACAAGCTGCATTGAGTGTCAGCTAGATATGCATGCACCTCGTGCGGCTGTACCTCTCTGCACACTTGCCACGATCCCTCGCCAGCCTCAGCACTGTATTGAGTGGGCACACATTATCGCGTGGGACGAGGAGCGCAAGGACATCACACTCGACAACGATGATCCAGAGCACATCACCTGGCTATACCAGAAGGCTCTCAAGCGCGCTCAGGAGTTCAACATTGAAGGCGTCACGTACTCGATGACACAGGGTGTTGTCAAGAACATCATTCCAGCCATCGCTTCGACGAACGCCATCGTAGCTGCAAGCTGCTGCAACGAAGCTTTCAAGATTGCGACTAACACGAACCCGTTCTTGGGCATACCTGAGACGGCGAACTACATGATGTACACCGGCGATGACAGTGTTTACACGTACACCTTTGAGCACCAGAAGAAGGACGACTGCCCTGTCTGCGGCGCAGGCAACATCGCACGACCACTGCCTGTCAATCCCAACATCACACTGCAAGAGTTTATCGACGGGTTAGCGGAGAGGCCTGAAGCGTGAGTTTCTACTCCGATGTCCACCCCAAAGAGATGACACTAATCGTTCGCAGTCAGCTCAAGAAACCCTCAATCCGCACTGGTGAGAAATCGCTGTATATGCAAATGGCTGGCTTAGAGGAGCAGACGCGTCCCAATCTCGAGAAGAAGCTGAGCGACCTGGTCGAGGACGGCGAGGAGATCCTCATCACCGACAGGTCGTTCCCGACGCAGTTCAAGTACAAGTTGGTGTACCAGAATTAGGAAGCTGGGGCACTCTATGTATGAACGTTTGAGGGCTAGCTGGATGGCCGACTCTGATCGAGGAAGCAATGACACAGTGAGCAATTGCACACGTTCATATGGATTAGCACAAGCGTACGTTCCCGTGAGTTGTACTTCAATATAAATCCCAGATCGGCTCATGAAACCTAAGCACAAATTCGTAGGACATCTTTGTAGCATGCCTGTGACCTTGGAAACTCCATGCGCCTTGCCTAATGGTACAGCGCTCGACGCTAGCTCTCATCGTTTTATGTCCATCCTACTTTATCCTCGCCTGAATAAACCACCGATGACACCTCCAGCCAAATTTCTCGCCAGTCCAGAGCCGTATATCGCATTCGACGCAAAGCCACTCGCCTGGCTGAATTTATCACACCTCGAAAAGGCCAAGGTATTCGTAATCGTGAGAACAAGCGCAATGACTGTATGCACGTCAGCACCATATCGTCTTCCCTCCTACACAGACAAGGCAACTCACCAACAAGCGTCAACCAAATAAACTCCAAGCTGACCAGCGCCAGCACAGCCAGCAGAATCCACAGCACGGGCTGCGCATACAGCGCAATCCAAAAGAAGCGCTTATCCGTCGCATTCACGTCCCTCGTCTCCGGGTCCGCAGACTCAAACACCCACCGCCCGTCGCCCGTCTGTGTATCGACCTCGTTCCACCAGCGCAGCCCCACGAGCCGGCGGCCGGCGATGTTCTTGAGGTAGTAGAAGTCGATGGCCAGGAGCAGGATGGTGATGATGAAGATCATGACGAAGTTGGAGGTCAGGAGGCGCAGACCGAGGATGTATACGAGGAGCGAGGCTGCAGAGCTTCATGTTAGCTGTGCAGTGCAAAGAGAACAGGAGCAACAGGAGAACTTGGGAGCCTGGAATTGGTGGTGCGACGTACAGATGCGGAAGAAGAGGAAGGTGAGTAGAGTGATGGGGTGGCTGCTGAGTTTCCAGCTCAGCGAGCCGGCTGCAGGCGCTTGTTGTGCCGTCTCCATGGTGGAGGGTGCTTGGTGTTGGTGTTGCTGGCGGGAGCTGTGAATGCGCTCGAAAGTTAGCCGCGTGTCATCACTGCTCGTCTCAGGTACGCGTTCCTTAGCGTCGGCGTGTCGGTGTATCAAGCATCCCTTCCCCACATGCGGTCGGCTATATGGGCGGCTACATGGAGAAGCTATCTATCAGATGTGGATTGATTGTTGCTTTTAGATCCTGTCACTGACTCCAGCTGCACGCCTGCACTGAAGCCTGCGATCGTCTGAAGCAGTAATGGCAGCCCCAATCATCCGGCGGGCGTGCATGTACGGTACATTCACCCTCTCCCGCTTCACCACTCTCCCAATACCTGCTAATCTTCTCATGCAGTCCCGGCGTCGTCCCAGAAGATGCTGGAGAAGTCGTTCGCCATGCACGCCGACAACGTAACCTACGACCTCGAAGATTCGGTCGCGCCCTCACTCAAAGCTTCCGCCCGCTCCAATCTGCGCTCCATCCTCTCAAAACCGCGTCCCTCGGGCATACGCGAGATGTGCGTGCGCATCAACAGCGTCGACACTGGCCTCGCACTCGATGACCTGACTGAAGTCCTGAAGGGCGAGTACCTCGATGCCATCATGCTGCCAAAGTGCGAGAGTGCCGCGGATTTACACTTCGTGACGGACGTCATACGGCACCTGTCGCCTGAGCGTCACCCATCCAACGCCGGAAGCGGGGGCAAGAAGCCCTTCAGCATTATTGCGCTCATCGAGTCAGCAAAGGCTATCCAGAATCTCAAGGAGATATGCGAAGCGTCGCCGTATCTGGACGGGCTCGTCTTTGCGGCAGAAGACTTCGCAAAGGATATGAGTCTCACGCGCACACCTTCTCTGACAGAGTTTCTGTACGCGAGGAGCGCGATTGCGACGGCGGCGCGCGCGGCGCTGCTGCCAAGCACGATCGATCTGGTGTGCACGAGCTACAAGGGCGATGCGGGGTTGAAGACGCTGGAGGAGGAGTGCTTGAACGGGAAGGGTATGGGTTTTAACGGCAAGCAGTGTATACATCCTAGTCAGGTTGCCGTGTGTCACAAGGCGTTCAGTCCCGGAGAGAAGGAGGTTGAGTGGGCAGCAAGAGTTGTGATTGCGGACGAGAAGGCAGACAAAGCAGGGAGAGGAGCCTGGACACTAGAGGGCAAGATGATCGACGTACCGGTTGTGAAGAAGGCGAGGGCTGTGTTAAAGCATGCCGAGGCCTGTGAAATCGACGTCAATGCTGTAAGAGAAAAGTGGAAGGATCAGGAGCCAGAGTGAAACCAACAGCGGCATCCAAGTCAATCCTCAATATCGAAAAGAGTACACTAATAACCCCTGTCTCGATTCACCTCGTTAACCAGCTTTCCATCACTCCTCGCCCTCCTGATGTTCTCCGCCAGGACTTGAAACGCACGGTCCGCATACACATCACTCGAGCCACTCACATGCGGCGTGATCAAGACATTCGGCGCTGTCCAGAGCGGGTCGTCCTTGGGTAGCGGCTCCGGATCAGTCACGTCAAGGGCAGCGCCACGAATCTGCTTAGTCTCCAGCGCCTTGATCAGTGCTTTCTGATCAATGATCTGGCCACGGGCGATGTTGGCAATGTATGTGCCGCGTGGATTGCTCTTGTGCAGGACCTCGAACTCGTCTGTGGAAAGTAGATGCTGAGTGTACTTGCTGTTGGGTTTGTAAGCAACGTGGTTGGTCTGGATGAGGAGCGGTACACCTACGTCAATGGGACGCCAACGACCAGCAGATCAATCTCCTGCTTCAGGAAGTTGTGCAGGTCCTCCTTGCTTGTTCCGCTGTACCAAGCGCTGGGAAGAACGCCATCTGGGTCACCAGTACCAGGGACGATGAATCCATTATCTCTTTTTGACTCAGGCGTCTTGCGGGGCGATGCTGTGTACGCAATAACATCCATACCCAATGCTTTAGCCACGCGAGCCACTACACAGGAGCCAATTAGCATGCATGTTCGCTGAACAGATCCACGCATGGTGTGAATAGATCAACATACCTTGCCGCCCGATACTTCCGTACCCCAGAATCGCCACCCTCTTGCCCACCCGATCACTAACATTCTTTCCAGCCCCCTGATTCCACTCTTGCTTCTTCTGTAGCTCATACAACGCCGTGTAATTATGGCTATGCACGAGATCCATCATAACGACCCACTCCGCAATCTGGGGCCCGTGTACACCGTTCGCAGAGCAAAGTGGGATCTTCGAGTCCGTATAGATAGGATGCTTATCAACATGGTTCGTGCCTGCAGAGAAGAACTGGATGAGTTTGGTTTTTGGGATATCGTCTGCCGTCTTGGGGAGCCAGAAGAGCGTCGCTATGTAAGATGCCTTGGCCGGCAGGTCGTCGGGGAGTCCGTCGACAATGACTTTGCCGTTTTCGATACGCGAGTAGTAGTACTGGACCGTGAGGTGGTCGAGCTCTTTCTCCAGCGCTTCGATTGGCGTCTTGCATTGCCCTGCTGGCCAGGGCAGAACGGCGAGGACTAGCTCCTTGTCTTTCGAGGCCGTTCTGGACGGTGCTTCTGGTCCGCCTCCCATTGCTACCATTTGAATATGTTTGTATGGAGATGAAGTGTTGATCGAGTCGGTGGGAATTGGGCAGTTGTAGCCAAAGGGTTCGAAGCTGGGCGCGCCCTATCTATGGGTAAGCGTACCCACGAGGCGTTAGTGGGGTGCACTTGTGGGGCAATCGGGTCTATTCAATGGTGACGTGCTTCCGCCATCTAATGTCCAAATGCGCGATTACCGAGACCGCATCTGTGAACACTCGCGAACGAGAAGACGTTGAGAGTACCTAGATAGCCGTTGATCGGGCGAGCGTTGGATGTGTATTGATGCCTGAGGCTGGAGTCAGACAGCTCGACAGTAACGTTCAACACAACGGTGTGTACATTTGCTGGATTAGGTGATCATGCTCGGAACCAGCATGTTGGAGCGATTATTAGCCTTTGTAAGAGTACACATTTGCAGTTCTGTGGGCCCTGCCTCTTTCAGGTCATTCATCAGACGTGGTGTGGTGTCTCCGTGTAACCAGTTCACGGAAAGCTCGTTTGCTGGAACACTCCATTTTCTTAGCGTGCACCTTGATACTAAGACATATGGCACGCAACTAGCATGCACAAATCTGCACTAAGAATATCGTTTGGAAACCGCAGATCTCCTACAAGCAATGAAACTGGGTGCACTCAGAATTGGGTTTGCCCAATAAGTGAGCTTTGGTATACGAGGTGGGCATAGCGCGGAAACGCGTCATTTGCACACATGTCTACTTCCCTGTATTTCAAACCTGCGATACCCTCTTCCGATTTCCGCTCGTTCTTTTCGGACCGGCGTAGTAACATATCGAGGTTAGGTCTTGTTGACCGACAATGTCTGAAATAGACAATGAAGCGCAGTCGCTCCTCGAATTCCAGCTGAAGCCCGCGCTCGTCCTAGACGAAACAGGCGTTGTAATCGCTATTAACCCAGGCGGCTTGCGACTTATCTGCGCCGCGCCCACGACGGGCTATTACAACTCAAGCCCAGTTGTTGGAAAAAAGATATCAGACCTTGACGTTGTTATCTCTCCTAGTGGCTCCCCAGCCCTGTGGACTTGGGACGGGATCCTTTGCGTGGCCGTCACTGCTCACACCAAATTCAACAGGAACAATGAACCGGCGAAATCGTCTGCACACAGTCGCAATGTTTTTCAGGCCACCGATGACTTCTGGGATCTGGAAGCTCAACAGCAGCCCTTGATCGAGAGCATTGTACATATCATCAAGACAGCACCAGGAACCCCTAAATCTAACTCTTCTAGCAATCCAGAAAGGTCACTCAAGGTGAAAGCGCGTGCGAATGTCTGTCGGTATCCTTCAGGGATATTCTTGGTCGTTTTTGACCGCCCGTCCATGCCGCCGCCACTAGGAAGATCTCCGTCACCTTCAGCAGGATACTTCCACGTCCTCGACGACACGTCCCTTGCGCCTGCAAACTATATTCCCAACTCTAGTCCAGCACCTCTAGCTAGGGACGAGTCGGATACCGCAAGTCATACACCAAGTGGAGACCACGTTAATCCACTCGTCCCGTACATTACGGCGACTCTGGACGAACAGGGTCAAGCGATGCAATTCTCTGATTCTTGGTATCTCTTCACTGGACTCAGCAAAGAAGAAAGTCTCGGCGGCGGCTGGATTTCAGCCATTCACCCCGACGACGTAAGGGCGATGATGAACGCCTGGGCCGATGTTCTCCGGAACAAACATGAGGACTGGACCTACGAAGCACGCTATTGGGAGGCATCTTCTGGGGAGTATTACTGGTTTTTGGTCAGAGCACAGGCGTACAAGGATGCATCTGGACAAGTTGTCTGTTGGTACGCATACATGCTGGACATGAATGACATCTTCATCGCTCGGCGAGAGGTGGAACGACGACGACATTCCATGCTCAATCTCATTTCGCAAACGGACGTTTTGCTCTGGGGAGTGGATCGATCGAACCGGCTGTACATACGTGAAGGAGGCTTGAAGTGGAATCCACCTGGAATTCCCCAGCCGTTCCTATCGACCGCACACCAAGAGAGTGCTCAGATGGACCAAAGCTTAGAAGACTCGGACAAACGTGAGCGGGAAAAGCTTATTTCCGAGGTGCAAGCAGTACTACTTGGACATGAGTTTAGTTCAGTTGTAGAGCACACAGAGGGTGACCGCTACTTCCGAACAATTTTTGTCGCTGAGCGTACAGCGCGAGGCACAGCCACTGATGAAGACTGTGTTACGGAAGCTGCTCTTGCTCTTACGTTCGAGACCACTGATCAGATAGTGCAATCTGCTCTGCGGATGGAGAACGAAAGGCTCGCACTTAATGAGAAGGCTGCATCTGACGCGAGCGTACTGAAAAGCAGATTCCTTGCGAACGTGAGTCTTCTCCCAGAACATCTTGATACCTACTGACGTGTGTCTCCAGATGTCGCACGAGATACGTACACCAATCTCCGGAATCATCGGTCTTAGTGAGCTTCTCCGTGATAGCTTGATGAACAAAGAACAAGAAGACCTAATCTGTGATATTCGCACAAGTGCACAGTTCCTGTTAGCGCTCGTCAACGACATCTTGGATCTGAGTAAGATCGATTCTGGGCAGTTGAGTATCGAGTGTATACCTTTCTCTCCTTGTGAGACGATCCGTGAAACACTTGTACCGCTTCGGATTCAAGCAAAGGAAAAGGGGTTAGATCTAGGATGGACATACAACGTCAACACCGAGACCACGTTTCTCGGCGATCCACATCGAATACGACAAGTCCTGACGAATCTCATCGGCAACAGTATCAAGTTCACACACAAAGGTACTATACACCTCACTATCAGCGCTGTACAAAGTGTAGACTCTGAAAAGTCAAACATACAATTCGTTGTGCAGGATAGTGGGATCGGCATAGCTCAAGCAGCCAGAGATCTCCTGTTCAAACCTTTCAGTCAAGCAGATAGTTCTACAGCCAGGATATACGGAGGCTCGGGACTGGGACTTTCGATCTGCCAGGAGCTTGTTGAACTGATGGGCGGACGCATGACCCTTGAGTCTGTCCTAGGAAAAGGTACCGCAGTCACTTTCAGCATTTCATTCAACCTTGATTCTTCGCCCCGACCAATCGACCAAACGCAATCTGGGATAAAAGCGGAAGCCGTTACTACAAAGCAGTTAGCCGAGGATCAACCAGTACATAATCAACTCTCCAAGCGTACTAGCCCACGAAAGTCTGAATCCAAAATACTCATTCTTGTTGTGGACGACAATGCCATCAACCGCAAGGTCAACTCACATTTCATCGTAAGATCTGGTTACCAAGTAGCCACCGCATGCAACGGACAAGAAGCATTGGATTACCTTTGCAAGACGTCAACACAACCTCGACCAGACATCGTATTCATGGATTGCATGATGCCAGTGGTAGATGGATACGAGGCCACCCGCAGGATACGCAACGATGTGGACATGTTCGACGAGCGAACACGCAAACTGCCTATCGTTGCACTAACTGCCAGTGGACAGCAGAGCGACAGAGAGAGATGCTGGGAGGTTGGCATGGATGATCATATTTGTAGGCCTGTTTCTCAACGCGCGTTGGAAGACGCGGTACTGAAGTGGACAACCCCGAAGGACACCTGAGCCAAAATGCTGTTAGGGGAACGACAAGGCTTAAGCCGGGAGATGAAAAACGAGACAAGCACACTTTATCACTGTTGGAGGATAGCTATGCTCAAGGCAGTCTGACTTAATCTGGTCGTGGGAGCATTGGATACAACAAGCCTATCCACTCATACGCGAGATGATTAATACCCAATTATCAAGCACCCCAACAATACGGGCTCTTCGAGGATACCTTCCAGTCATACATACCACGCAAAATGCAACTTCGAGGAACCTGTTGTAGTTGCAGTACGTATGTGCAACATGAAGAGGTGAAGGGGACGGGAAGGGCACGAGAGGACTTGCGAGCTGAATCGTTGTCAGATTGGAACGAAATCAGGGCAATGCAGTGTTGGAACACATTAAGAAACACCAAAGCTTTTGATTCATCGCTAGCGCCTATTGTGTTCAACCCGGTCACAAGCACGTATCAAAACTCATCTATGGAAGCTGCGGCTGGCGACTGGCATCGAACTGTACCTGTTAGCATGACTATACTGGAATGCGAGAAGAGTCTACCGAGCTCACCTTAACACCATTCCCAACATCCAGTACAACACCCTCTTTACCAAACGCAATAAACGTATTGCTCTCATCAACCCGACCACCCACCGCCTCTACAAAAGCCTTCTGCGCCTTCCGCACAGCAGCCACAGATCCCGCATCCTTCATAAAGATCTGGTAAGTAACAGGGTACTCCGGCATATTCCTGCCACCAAAGTAGGCACGAATATCGAATTGCGAGGACGGTATACCGATGTTTGCCTGTAGACCGTACACCTCGTCCGCTGCGTGCGTCTGCAGAGCTTCGATTAGTTTGGGGGAGAAGGCATCTTCGAGCTGCGCTTCGGAATCTGGGAATGGGGATGCCAGAAATAACACTGCAACTGTGCGATACCCTTCTTTCGATGTAAGAGATGGTGCAACGGTGCTTTTGAACGGCAGTGGCTTCTCAATCGCCATCAAAGGAATAGCGGTCTCTAGATCGTTGAAATTCACTCCGTCAGGCCCAATCGTCTTTCGGACATGTTCGGACCCAAAACACGATTTCAGGTGGTTCCAATCCCGAAAATACAGCTCCGTCATGTCATCGCGCCCGGTCCAGGGGTGGTTTCCAGTGCCAGCTGCGCTGTTGGGTCGCTCGCCGAAGGCGGCATCGAAAAAGTGGGTTTGTGTGTATTTACTGGCGATGTCAGTTTGAAACTCGATAGAGCAAAAGGTGATTACTGAACTCACTGGGGCTTTTCGTCAGGATTTGAAGGAGTGTCGGATATGGAGCCGTGGACTTGGAAGTGGTAGTCGAAGAACTCCTTGCGCGTGAGGTTTGACTTTCGGCGCAGGCAGGCGATTTGTTTGAGTTGAGGAGCTGATTGAGTAGACATGGCGAGTTGATAATACTGCTCTTAAGCAGAGATACTACGGGTCGATAGGGAGGCATTGTATATATGTATAGCATTCATCCGCATAGGACTAATCTGGTCCGATGAGACGTTCTGGTACCGAGGCTCCGCTAGCGCCGCGGGTGCTCCGCATGTACCCCATAGGTACTCCGCATGAATCCATTCCCCATCCGGCCCGATTCACATCATCCGCATCAATTAAACCTGGGGATGTTGTTCAAACCCGAGTTCCAACTCTATTCGCGTTGTACGAGACATGGAAGCCCCCTCCTAAGTGCACGGCCGGTAGAGTTTGCTGGTGACAGTGCCCTGGTATATAAGAGGGCTCAAGACTAAGCTTGTATCTCACAACATACCACCCAATATCTGATCCCATCATGTCTTTCCCGCACCCCAGAGAATTCCAAACTGTGCCGCGTCGCAAGACCGAAGTGACTGTCCGCGATGGCTATAAGCGCATCAAGGACGTCTACATCCCCACAAGGGACGGCTCTGAGCTTTGCGGCAACGTCTACCTACCAACCAACATCGACGACCAGAAGTTCCCAGTGCTCCTCTCCATCGGTCCTTATGGAAAGGATATCCACTTCGCTGATTTTGGAAAGCCGAAGACTGATATGTATGCGAACATGGCAAAGGCCATCATCCCACTAGGACCAGATGCATGCTTCGAGACTCCGGATCCGATTGTTTGGGTAGGTATTCGAGCATTCCATGGTTGAGACCAGGAAGCTGACTTCGGTTTAGTGCAAGAGATACGGATACGCACTTCTAAGGGTCGACGTTCGAGGTTCCGGGGGAAGTCCAGGTGTTCTTGACCCCTTTGGTGTCGGTCGAACAGAGCTTCTCAATGATGATTCCGAAGGACTCGGTAGGATCTCCCTTATTCGCCTGACTTCAAGATCCTTCGCTGACGTACAACTCAGATTGCTACGATGTTGTAGAGTGGGCCGGTACTCAAGAGTGGAGCTCTGGAAAGGTGGCCATGTGTGGCATATCGTACCTAGGTCCGTCATACTTCTGTGCGTTACGTGTGCAGCAGAAACTAAATGTTATTACAGGAATGGCTTGCTACTGGGCGGCAATGCACCAACCGCCTCATCTCAGCGCAATTGTCCCATACGAGGCTTTGACTGATAAGTACGCTGACACGACCCGACAAGGCGGCCTGTGGCATTCTGGTTTCCAAAAGCACTGGTTCAACAACATTGTCGTCCCAACACAATATGGGAAGCTCGAGGGACTTAGCGAGGACCAACTAGCCAAGCAGCGTTTTGATTTCACAAGACTTGAAACGAATTGGGTCTGGCGAAGTGAAGGGCCGTGGCCAGTATTCGATCGTGCTCGAGACCTTGCCAAGATCAAAGTTCCCATGCTCACAGCTGGCAATTGGATGGACTCTGAGGTGCATCTCCCCGGAAATCCCACGTCGTTCGAGCGAGCGTCCTCGGAGTGGAAGTTCCTGGAGATGCATACTGGCAACCATCTTGGGGCCTACTACGACCCTGACCAGATCCAAAGGCAGCTCGAGTTCCTTGACTATTTCCTCAAGGACAAGACGAACAACGGTCTTGAGGGCTCGCCCCGTATCGATCTGCTTATCAGGAAGGGTACGGAAGGCTTTTATCGCGCCGAGAGCTCATGGCCACCCAAAGACGCGGTACAAACACCGTTATACCTCGCTCCCAACGAGTCGTTATCGTTCGACCAATACAAAGCTTCGTCAGCAGATGACGCTCTATCTTACGCTGGTCTTACGGGCACAAACTTCTTGCAGACCGAGCCTCTCAAGGAGAAGCTTGAGATCCTAGGCTTCCCGCACCTCGACCTGACAGTGTCCACAGACGCAAAAGATATGGACATTTTTGTCTATTTCTACGTCATCGACCCCAATGGCAAGAAGCTTGTGTTCCGCGGTAATCATGACGAGCCTGCAGTTTCCTTCATCCGAAGCTGGTTCCGACTGTCTCATCGCACATTGTCCAGCAAGTCCACCCCCGATAGGCCAGTGTTGGAACAGATGAAGCCTGCATCCGTTGAGGCGAATAAGTGGTACGACATCAAGGTGCCGGTGGTGTGTACGTCGATGATTATCGAACCGGGACATAGGCTTGCGATTGCGATTCGCGCTAACGATGAGGAGGAGATCATTCCTCCCATGCGTCATGTGGGACCAGACAGGTCAGAAGATCTCCTTGCTGGTACGAATCGCATCAGGTTTGGTGGAAAGCTTGTCCTTCCTGTCGTGAAGCGACCTTGAGCCTTTGCAGCAGCCCACTAGATCCGCGGCACTTGTCAAATATCATGTAGCAACAAGCATTATGTGCGCATGGGCTCATCTGTCTCTATGTGAAGGTTTCCATGTGTTTGTATGGTGAAACTGCAACAAGTGCCATTCTTGCTGTATCAATTGGTCCATAGGTGAGTCCAGTCATTTGTGTGGTCTGTGTGCATGTCATTCAAGGATCCTCCGGGTCCGAGGAAATACGATTGATGGCCTAGTTGGAGATGGTCGTTTGGGTCGATATCGTATAGAGCCCCATACATCTCGTCTTGAAATGTAGTTGGCGAGATGGAAGACCAAGATGCACTACCGTTCTCAAAGTATGGGAGACTTCTTGTGTTCAGTTCACAATCTTGCGTCTCGTTTGCAAAGTCCCCACCAGATTGTTTTTGTACAAGAGGTGCGTATGACATGTTGGTGGCTAGCTCTGGCTGTTGCAACGCCGACGCTGACCTCGAGGATGGAAGGGTGTCATTCGCGTAATCTGTGCCATGTGTCGCTACGTCTTGCTTCTGCTTTTTCCGCGCTGTCGTACGTTTCCGAAGGTATTGGCGCACAACATCTGCACATCTTTGGGACGCTTTCAATTTGATCTGTTCGAACACCTCTACGGCGCGTGTGCAGAAGAGGTCGTCGGCAGCGTCTCGTTCGTCTGCAGATTGCGGTAGCAAAACCAACGTAGCTTGCAGGCAATAGAAGCAGTAATAGCTCCATCTCCTTAACGCAGGTGCAAGCTCGAAAGAACGGTGGATGTGCGTAATCATGTCGCGTGCAGCGTCCAAGCAAATCTTGCGGTGCAGAGCGATCAGTGGACAACCGGCAGCGCCAGGATCTAGTTCTTTTTGCAAGGATACCGCGCTCCGCAGCAATATAATGTTCGCTAAATTGAAATCTGTGATACACGTCAGTCGTACCCGAGCACAGCGGTGGAGAAATTGTACTTACGGATGCGGAGACTGCTCTGCTGTCTAGCTCTCCAGTCTTGAAGAAGGAACGTGGTGTTCTTGCTATTATCTCCAAGGCTCTCGATATCGTTGTCTTCAATGCTAAGATAATTTGGCAAGGAGTCACGCCAACGCTCCAGTCGTTGTCTCAATGCTTCTCTTTCCTCTAACAATAGGATGGGCCGTTCTTCGTGGACGCTGGACTGTTGGGCAGTAAGTTAGCATCCAACCAACAGCGAGTAAGGTGGCCGTTCTTACAATTTTCAGTATTTCTAGTACGATTTTGGAGATGTTTGCGAGGTGGCCAATGAAGACTACTTGAGCCGCATTCGTAGGGGACTCGTTTGATGCTGGCAACTGTTAAAGTTAATACAGCTCTTTCAAGCAACATGATAATACTAGCCTGCACAGTCGGATAGTTCATGTCCATGTCTGCAGAGCGAATCGACGTGGGTCTTCCAGCATCGAGGCTCAGCTCTACCTCCTGGATGTAGATTATTGCCCAGGTCCGTCTGGCCTCTTCTTTGTCGAACCCGAGAGAGCGGTGAAGAGATTCGACGTTCAATCCGATAGAGTAACCCATTCTTGCTGCAATGCCGTTGAGATTATACGCTACTGTTTGGCGTCTGTTACTATTTCTATTGGCCATAATGAGTATAGATGCACTTACAGTTTGGTTTGATCGCATGCTGCGCGTATGCACCCAGAAATGTTGCAGCTTGTGTCAACTCCAGATTACCAGCATCGAGGAGGCGTCCCAGCATAGTCTGTGCTTCACCGAAATACCACGAAGCCCAGGCTGGACTATCGTCTTCGCCGTCCTCATATAAAGCCCCAAGTGCTAGAACGGCGTACAGAAGACAAACGAATTGCGGTCGACTCGGGTCACTATCAGTAGCGAAGACAAGGCGCTTGTCGCCAATAAGCTTCCGCAGTGAGCTGTACCTCGATCTGAAGCGGGCCTGATCTAGCACCGGCAGAAAGAGGTGTATGGTATAGAAGAAAGCCTGGAGATGCCTATCGGTAATATGCAGTTGCAGACGACGGTCACTGCGCAAAGCGTGAAATGGCACGATGTAGTCGCAGAAGCTGGTCAGCTCATCAAGGTCTAGAGCTTTAGGCGCGATCGTAGGTGAGTCTTCAGAGCTCTGAGCAAGCTCAATCCGGCGCTTCTTGGTTGTTGAAATGTCCATAGACGTCGCTTCTGTATGCTCAAGCCTTTTTCCCAGTGCAGATGCAATTTGAAACGTTGACGTTCGACCTGATATTCTGAGTAAATGTTCGGTGAAGGCACTGTCTTACCAACATACCGTAATACTCCAAACAACCCGTTTGCTGGTTGAGCTTGACAACACCTTGCGTCTCAGGATGTAGTGCCAGTAAATGAGGCCTTACAAGATTTGGCGTGCGAATGGGAGATGGGACGTGAGCGCCATTGCCTTGGCTTTGCTGGTTCAATCGCTGCTCGATAGACTCTAATCGTGTAATGATCAGGTCAAGCTTTCTGGACCTTTCAGTAGATGTCTGTGTTCAGTGCGACGGTCAACGTACTCTCCAAGAGCTTCTGTGCCGCCTGCTGTTGATAATGGCGCAATGGTGAAATCGCAGTGAGCATTTCTCTTCAAGCATTGGTCGCAAGGCTGGAAGCCGTTACACTTGCGAGTCTTCAGCATAAGATTGAACAAGAATCAACTCTACTTTGTCGTATACGTATGTGGTATGACAATGCACCAGCTCACCTTGATCCTCTTGCCTCGACATCTTTCACAAGCTTCGACCGCCTTCCTTCGGGCTGTGCCCCGCACTGTACTTTGCGCAGCGTTGTCTGCCATCTCTCATCCTTTGCTGGAACAATAGAAGGTATGCTGTTGGTGCGGTTATGGCGAAGGCCTTGGCTCGAACACGTTCGGTCCGAGGTGCAGGACGCGTCGATGCCCGGTGATTTATACGCCTCACCCTAGGTGACTAACCCACACCCCGAATCCTCCACCCGCGATCTCCTAGCGCGCCTTTTTTGCGAGAACTCTGGTTCCACGACTTGCATCATCGCCTATGGGAGCAATGGTAGTGGGCGTCAGTCGATGGTCGCTGGTGTTGCTGGCAGCAAGGCGGAGATCACTCAGTTTGGCGCCATGTAGCCAGCTACATCTACATAGAGCAGGGCAGCACCTGAGCTGAAAAGCCACTTTAATATCATGCTATAAGAGGTTTTATGATATCTTCAGCGTTCCACTCCTCTAACAGGTCGATCAAATCTATAGTAGCAGTATAGAGTCGCAGCACGTGATGGGAAGCCATCCATCTCCTCTGTACCGCGAAGACCCTTGAGAAGAGTACACAGTAGTGTGCTCTCCGCCGTCCTTCGTCGAACCCGTCGCGTCGCTTGAGTTTCTCTCGTACCATGCTGCCATCTGCACCTTGCTTGTGCTTTGTCTTGTGTTGCAATGCAGGCACAGGCACAGGCCGCTATGTGGCTCGTTGCAGGGTTTGCAGGATGCCAACAGAAGCACGGTAAGATATTGAGCCAATCTCAAGATCAGGAAAAGGTGTCGGTCTAGATTGTGTTTGATCTTCTTCGTATTGTGCCTGGCGGAGTATTGCCGAGAGGTCGTTCGAGAGGACTGGGCTGGGGTGCAGGTGCTGGTACAGGTGCAGGTGCATCTTCACGTGCAGAAACGGCAAACACCAGTGGCCATTGGTGGTGGTGCGCCAATGACGCGCACGCTCACAAAACCCTGATCCCTGCGATATGATCGAAGCCGGCAGGTCCCTTAGAAGTTTGATGTCCACGATGGATGCGAGGTTCCATCTGCCATCCCACACCGCAAGAGTCGGCTCTGCTGCACGATCCCCCGCATCTGCATGGCCTGAAGTTGCAATTCTATAAATTATTCCGATCCCGCCACCCTCATGTCGCTCCCTCCCCCTGTCACCAGCCCCAAGATGCCGCCGAGCAAAGGTACCACCTCCCCTACGCGCGTCCGCCCGCCCGTGGAACGGCTTGTTAACCGCTGCCAGACACTGCAAAGCACGAGTGCGTCTCCGAAGATGCTCTGCAGCACCTGAGGACGTACAAATACTCGAGTGTCGACAAATCCTTCATCTCCCGCTACATCCTCAAACACTACGTACGACCCCTCCCGCCACGGCTGCGATTGCCATTGCGATTGCCATTGCGCACAACCTGACAGAAGACAGTGGAATGGCTTTGTGGAATTGCTCCCCATGTGGATTGCGCCCAACCTGGTCACATTACTAGGCTTCTTCTTCATTCTTGGGAATGTCGCGCTGCTTGAAATCTACGTGCCGGATCTGGTCGGACCGGTCAGTCTGCGACAAAACGCTTCTGTGATATAGCAACGAGCTCACGAATGGTACAGGCACCATCATGGGTATACTACAGCTTCGCCTTCGGTATGTGGATGTACTCCACCATGGACAACGTCGACGGCAAGCAAGCACGCCGCACCGGAACCTCGAGTCCGCTGGGAGAACTCTTTGAGTACGTGACCTGTAGCCCAACGCGACGATATGCCTGGCTAACGTTGACCCAGTCACGGAATTGACTCCCTGAATTGCACCCTTGCCAGTCTTTTGGAGACTGCGGCTGTTGGATACGGCTCAACCAAGATTGGCGCCTTCACTGCTCTGGTGCCGGTGCTGCCCATGTTCCTCTCCACCTGGGAGACGTACCACACTCACACACTATATCTTGGATATTTCAACGGTCCAACAGGTTTGTCTTCTTGACATGTCGCTACGTGTGGAGACTGACTCGTTACAGAGGGACTGATCCTTGCGTGCACCTTCATCTGCATGTCTGGCTATTTCGGTCCTGAGATCTGGTCGACTCCGCTGGCACACTACTTCCCATCCTACAAGGCAGAGATCGGCAATGTCACCCTAAAAGAGCTGTGGATTCCTATCATCCTGTTCACTTTCTTTGTTGCCCACGTGCCAGCATGTCTGGTGAACGTGGCAAAGGCACGTCGCTCGAGGAACCAGCCTTTCCTCCCGACCCTCTACGAGTGGACACCGCTGGTCATCTTCACTGTATGCACCATGGCATGGCTTGGATCGCCATACTCCCATCTGCTCGAGGACAACCACCTCGTCCTGTACTGCCTGACTATGTCCTTGGTTTTTGGCCGTATGACGACTAAGATCATTCTGGCCCACCTCACCCACCAGCCGTTCCCATACTGGACCATCATGCTCGCACCTATGATCGGAGGTGCTCTCTTAGTAAACCACCCATACTTCACTATTCCCGGAACGACCTTCGGACCGTTGTCTGCAAACACCGAGCTATGGTACCTTCGCGCTTACTTTGTCTTTGCCGTTGTTGTATACGGTCGATGGGCTCACCTTGTCATCACAAGCATCTGCGATTACCTTGGCATCAATTGCTTGACAATCCCCAAGCAGACAAGAGAGAAGAATAGCAAAGTCAATGGCGCTGCCAACAGCACCTATCCTGAGAAGGGCCGCACAGACTGAGCTTACCGTATCACGAGGACTGAACGCAGAAGCGCTCACCGGTCCATCACGCATCGAATAGACACGACGGCGCAACCCACCCTTCCTACATGCATGCCTCGGCGTACTCTGCATTCACGATAGACATTTACGCAACATTTTCTTCTGCACGGTTCTTACCTATAATGATTTCACGTTCCTGGATACATCCTATTGTTACATAATTTTGGACGAGACGCAGTCTTCGGTGGAAACTTTTGGGCCTGTCGATTGACTTTAATAACGCATAGCATGGAGATTTGTGCAGCGATATATTTTTACAATACATGACGGCATGCATGAGGCACAGCCTACTTGGTACGAAGGAGCCGAACTTATAATTTGCAGGGTTGAGCCTCCGTGTTCGCCAATGAAAGCTCAGCCCCTGCACACTTGTGCTCAATCGGACCCGAGCCTTGGGGTTTGCTTCTAACTTTGTTTCGGAAAACTCGCGTGCCGCGTGCAGATCTTGTCTTGTAACAGCAAACGACGCCTCAGGACCTGGAGGCTGACATGTTACTGCGGCTCTTGTGTGTGGGAAGGCTGACACCCGCAACCTACTCATAAAGACTGTTCCAACCATCGACTGCGGTTGGTTTCTGCTTAATTCGCAAATTCACCTTCACCTGCACAAAAGCCTAAAGAACAAGCACCAGATGTAGTACAGCCTCGCGCCACTTGCAAGAACGACGATAATGGGCTGGAAATTACTCGACTGCGCAGAAACAAGGATTAACTGCACGTTGAGCAGGACGAATGTTCCTGCGGATCCAGATGTTGCTGGCATTGGTGTACAAGCATTGAGTCGATCTCAATCGCATCCGCTAAAACCTTCTAGATCATTGTCGGCTTTCTGTCCACAACATGTTTAGCGTTCCTGATCGCTTTCACCGTCCTCTTCCTAGACCGTTTCGAAGACATTATCAACGCCTATAGAAATACATTTACGAAGAACAAGGCACTATACGAGCAGAACCACGATGAGCACGACCTTTTGCGACCGTACTGGCGATCAGTTGCATTTTGGTCGCGGGTCCTGAGCAAGAACCTGCTCGCTCTCTCGGACACGCAACTTCTCACTGGTCTTGCGATCCAGTTCACAGCCATGATTAAACACTGCTCCATGTCTGTATATCACTTCCGGATCGTCACCGACCTCGCGTTTCTTACCACAATCACGCATCTCCTTACAGTCGTGGCCCTCCGGAACTACTTCGTAAAAAACAAATGGATCAACCTACCGCGCATTTTCTTTATGCTCGCTAATCTCGCATTGCTCGGATATACGTCTTTCATTGCTTACTCTTACAAGCTTGTGAGTTTGAGGTTGTCCGATCCCTTGGCCTGTTTTTTTCAAAACGATCGTCCACAATTTAAAGACGCATTTGCTGGGAAATGGGCTGCACTTCTAATCGGCGCTATTGGAGGGCACGTCACCGTGATAGCGGCCATGTACTGGCTGAAAGACCCCAGCAAAAGCGACAAGAAGGGAAAATGGTGGTGGTACATCTGGTACTTCGGCGCCGTGTTTCGTACGTGGATCGTCGCACCCACGTACTCAATCTACGGAATTTGGATGGCTGGCGGCGGTCTCCAGGAAACCCAAGCCCTTGGGTCTCCACCTGAAGGCGTCAACATCGAAGGCGGAAGCGAGAGAGCCTGGAACTTTGGGCAGTTTCTTCCGGTGCTGTTGCTTGCCCTTCCTATCTTTGCGGGATGGGAGAGTTTCTGGGAAGAAAAGGACGAGGATCGCGATAGGTTCGGACGTCATGGTGTGAGGAGATCAAGACACACCTTGGGAATGAGCTCGTTCGAGATGCCGGTGCAGATGCAAAACGGCAAATATCGTCACTCTAGAGATCCTTCGACAGAAGAGCAGCGCATCGAGAGTAACGGCCCCAGCCCTCTGAATACTCCACGTATCAGCCCACAATCATCGCCACGTCTCCGGTCCACCTCTGGAGCCACCTCGACCGTGCATCCTTCGCCTGGTTCGGACATGTTGTCGACAGTGCCGTCACCAGCAGCTAGTGGGCTGGGGCTGAACTTTAGTAGATCGAGTCCATCAAGGACCCCTCCTAGGAGCTCTTCCAGGAGCTCTTCGAGACCTCGCGGTAGTACGACTTGAGTTGCTTGTTCCGGCTTTCTTCGCATTCGGGGGCTGAGAGGATCTTCTTCCGCCCGGTCTAACTATGTAACATATTGATACCATGAAGGCCTAACTCTTGAGACTGATGTTCTTTGGCTCCGTCTGAGTAAATTGGCATCCGGCATAGTAAAATCGCTCTCCGTCCGAATGCCCGCGTAGCTCACAGATCGTCTGTCGATTTCTATGATTGTACCTGTGAACGCGCATCCAGATCGGTGCGGCTCATGAATGCACGATGTTTGGTGTTATGTATCTGCTACAAAGCAAAATTGACAAGTATGTCTGCCATGTCTGTAGTGAGAAGTGCAACATGGGCAATGTATGTCTTAAAGATAGATCACCCCTTATCGCGAACCTAGGCTTACTCGGACCAAGAGTCTTGGATGCGGAGTGGAAACTCTCGGCATACAATACCATTCCGTGCTGGACGCCTCATGTGCTTCGCGTTTGCCCACACTGGGTGGCAGCTGTAGATACCGTATCTCTTGCTAGTGGAAAACGACTGATAAGCCAAGATGGCGCAAGAGCTTGACCACGTCTTTGCGGATACTTCGTGCCAATCACAGCACCTAGCAACCCTCCGATATTGCTTTCCTCTTTATCTGTTTTGCGCGCACACCAGTTGCCTCGGGGCGCATCGAGAAGGGTACCCGTCCCCGCGTTCCCCAGAAACCAGGAGCGCAGCAGACTTTGACCCCAAGTTCCACCAAATGGCTTCGCGGTCGGTTCGTTGAGCGCTAGTAGACTTTCTAGAACGACGTTTTTCTTAGTTTGCTCTTAGATTCGACAGATTCAAGCCATGTGGATTGAACCTCAAGGCTCCCTCCGACAGAAACCGAGCCTGAACAGCTGCGCACTGTTCAGCCCGCGCTACGAGAACACCATGCGTACACATCTATCGCTCGCATAATCTCGGCTCTGGTATTCACTTGGAATTCAGCGTTGGATATCGTGACATCCAACGCACCCCACAAGGCGTTTTCCCCCGCAGGACCTCGAGTTGTACGTAACGATAATTCGCTGCAGTCTGGGGAATCTGAGCGCATGGTTGCAGCACCCCTGTCGCAGAAACGAAGGAAGCGAACTGCCTTACCTGTTCCAGGCGTGGATTGCGCGATAGCCAAGATGTTGGCATATCAGCGTCTGACGCGCCGGGCTGCTTCTGTGAAAATCTCTGCTTGGGCACCCAGCCACAAGGCTCGCGGAGACTGAAGATCGTATAAGAGGGTGTGGTTCGCTGCTGCTCTGTGAACGAGTGCAGACCGGATTGGGAACGCTGATCGACTCCTACCACACTACACGGCCACGGCGCAAAATTCGCCACCGTCTCTTCAAGATGCCGAACCATCATGTTGTTGGTGCTGCAGAAGCTGAGAAAGGTTACGAACCTACACAATATGATTATGGCAAGCAGACAAGTGCTACCGAGGAGCCGTTTGTGCACGGCGCTGGCACAGTCGCTGAAGCCACCGGCCGAGGAGGAGATACACATCGTGGGTTGAAGAGTCGACACATTCAGTTCTTGTGCGTTGTCATACCGTCAAAACTGCATGGTGATGCCACTGACATCCATTCAGAGCCCTTGGCGGTGCTATTGGAACAGGTCTCTTCGTTGGATCTGGAGCCATTCTTGCCCTGGTCGGCCCCGCGCCACTGTTCATGGCTTACCTTGCCATGATGATCGTTGTCTGGAATGTCATGAATAACTTGGCTGAAATTGTCACCTATCTCCCCATGAAGGGTATCACCATCCCATACTTCGTCAAGCGCTTTGTCGATCCGTCTTTGGCCTTCGCAGCAGGCTGGAACTACTGGTATGCATACGCCATCCTTGTCGCCGCCGAAGCCTCCGCTGGATCTATCCTTCTCGAGTACTGGGAGACGCCAGTGCCCAAAGCCGTGTGGATCACCATTTTCTTGGTTATCGTCCTGTTTTTGAACATCGTGGCAGTCTCGCTCTTTGGCGAGGCCGAGTTCTGGTTTGCATCCATCAAGTTCATCACAATCATGGGTCTGATCATCGTCGGATTCGTTATCATGTTGGGCGGGAGTCCGAACAATCAAGGCCGCCTTGGCTTCAGATATTGGAACGAACCAGGAGCTTTCAAGCCGTACCTCGTTGAGGGGAACAGCGGTAAATTTCTGGCCTTCTGGACCGCGTTTGTCCGTGCCGGTTTTGCATTCATCACTTCTCCTGAGCTCATTGCGCTTAGTGCTGGCGAGACCATTGCGCCTCGACGCAACATCCCGAAGGCTGCTGGTCGTTTTGTCTGGCGTCTCGCCATCTTCTACGGCTTCGGTTCCTTCATCATTGGTGTGATTGTCCCTTCGGACGACCCTGGACTCCTCAGCCCGAATTCCAACGCATCCGCGTCGCCTTTCGTCATTGGTATCAAACGGGCTGGAATTGGCGGTTTGAACCACGCCATCAACGCTGCCGTTCTCACCTCTGCTTGGTCAGCTGGCAATGCTTTTCTTTTCTCAGGCTCCAGAGTCTTATACGGAATGGCACTGAACGGTGATGCTCCTAAGATCTTCGGCAAGACAAACAGAAATGGTGTCCCCTGGCCTGCTGTCCTTGCGACCTGGTCGGTAGGTCTCCTTGCCTATTTGAACGTCTCCAGCACCGGTGCCCAAGTTTTTACCTGGTTCTCGAACATCTCCACAATCTCTGGATTCATCGCCTGGATAGTTGTCATGATCACCTACATTCGCTTCCGCAAAGCCATGATTTACAACAATATGCTCGACCAGCTACCTTACCGTACACCATTGCAGCCCTACTTCGTCTGGGTCGTCCTTGTCATCATCTCGCTCTTGACAATTACCAATGGTTTCGGCATTTTCACAAACGCCAACTGGAACGTGTCTGATTTTATCGCAGCCTATATTACCATTCCCATCTTCCTGGTGCTGTACATTGGCCACAAGATCTTCTACCGGACACCATTGTGTATCAAGGTCCAGGACATTGATGTTATGAGTGGAAAGAAAGAGATGGACGAACTGTGTGCGAATGATATCTCAGGAGCCCCTGTACCTAAGAACGTGTTCCAGAAGATCTGGTTCTGGATCGCTTAGTTGCTGTTTAAGCTCGGTACTGCATGCACGCAGATGAGTACGCGTCAAATCTCTGACAAGGACAATTCAAATCGAAGAAGATTCCTTGAACTTTGCACCGTCGCGCTGCTAGGTGTGGTTTGTATGTGCCGGCTTCTCTCATTGATCGTGGTTGTGCAACTAATGCACGTGCTTCCTTGTGTCCACCCACCATCTTCGCTCGCACAACCAACATGGCTTTCGCTGCACCACCCATCTAAGCCCACCATCTTACCTCCAACGAAGCACACCAATCCACACAATGCATTGTCCTCTTAGCCCAACCCTTCGCGACTTAGCTGATTTGTGCGCCAGCCAAATCGCAGCTGAAAATCCCCATTCGGCAGTCAGCTCAGCATCTAATTTCCAAAGCGGCTTAACCCCAGCCTAGTTTCACTCCTGCCATGAAACGGCGTGCTGAACGGCGTCCCTAGCTACGCCCAAGAACCACAAACGCCAAATCTGGAGATGTGGAGAACGACGATGCTGCCAAATTAGCACATGCGGAGTTCAGCTCTCAGCACGCTCTGGATGTGATGGAGAGCTGGGAGGTGCGTTGGCTAAGCCGAGCCTGCGTTCGGGGTTGGCGATCACCTCAGCTTGGAGAATTTTGGAGGTGTGAGATTTCTGGGCATAAAAGCTGAGGTGAAGCACTGTCTTACTGTGTGCAACCCATTGGAAGTCAACTGTCCTTCTCTTTTCAGTTTGGGCTTATTGACTGCGCCTCTGTGCAAGTCCTCCTCTGGTGTGGAAGCCTACTCGGCGTAAGCCTTGCGCCCTGGTTATATTTACCCACGCCTTTTCTACAGCACGATGTTCAAAGCTTCAAACTCTTTTGCACTATCCAACAACATGGCCGCAGCCGATAAACCCTGGGGCCGACGCCTCATCGTCTGCTGCGACGGAACCTGGCAGTCCAGTGTCACAGACAAAGAGAATGTACCTTCCAACGTAACAAAGCTCTGCCGCGTCCTCTCACGCTTCGGTACCGACCGCAACAACCCCAACAAGAAATGGCACCAAATCGTCTACTACGACAGCGGAATCGGTACCGGCAACCTCAGCGGCACCGAGTCAACGCGTCAAGGTGGCACCGGCGCCGGCCTCGCAGAAAACGTCATCGAAGCGTACAATTTCATCGTCCTCAACTACGAAGAGGGCGACGAAATATGCTGCTTCGGTTTCTCACGCGGTGCGTACACGGCGCGGGCAGTCGCGGGGCTGGTCACGGATATCGGTGTCATCCAGCCGCTGGAGATGCAATTCTTCCCGCAAGTGTACCGCGCGTACATGAACAACCACGATGGGAAGACGCGGTTCAAGGATTCGAAGCCGTGGAAGCGGCTGGTGGGCGAGCTGCCGGCTGCAAAGGGGGAGCCGGTTATTGCGTTCAAGCCTAATGATGAGAGTAGGGAGATTAAAGTCATTGGGGTTTGGGATACGGTGGGGAGTTTGGGGGTGCCTGATATTGGGCCGTTTAATAATGGGGATTTGAGGGCGAAGTTTGGGTTTCATAATGTGAAGCTTTCTGGCCGTGAGTACCTCTTGTGATGTTGTGTTTGAAGAGAAACTAACGAGGTGCAGATGTCAAGCACGCATACCATGCTCTGGCTCTAGATGAGCGTCGCGCTGCTTTCCGACCTACGTTGTGGTACATTGACCCATTGAGCGTGCCGAAGCCGGAACTGAAGCAAGTCTGGGTGAGTTTTTTCCCTCGCGTTTAGAGACGAACCATCACTGACATAGTTCACAGTTCCCTGGCGTTCACATCAACTGCGGAGGTGGCTCAGACGACGGCTTCTCAAAGATGGAGGGCGACATGGAGAGTAAGCACACACCGATATTAGTTTGACACCACATCGGCTAACAACCCACCAGACATCTCCGTAGCTACATTCACCTGGATGCTGCAATGCATCGCCCCACACCTGGACATCAAACAACAGGCCTTCGACGACTACATGACCCAATACACCTCCTGGCTAACAAAAGTCCGCTACCACTGCACCTACCACCACCCACAAACCGAAGGCTGGAGCGAATGGCTGTGGAAAAAAGTCCCCGACGTACCCCTAATCAGCATCGGGGAGCCCATCGACCCCCTGGCAGCCCCGAGACGAGACGCAGAGCACACACACACCACCTTTGACTTCGGCTGGGGCGTAGGCCCCATCCTCGACAGCTTCAGCAAACTGTATCTCGCGAACGGTACCTACCCGCGGCAGCCGGGACATGAGATGATGGAGGTAAACGGCGCCTGGGTACCCATCCGGGGCATCAAGGGCGATAGACAGAACCCGCCCACGGGCTTCGAAACAAATGAGTACATCCACCCCCTCGTGCACTACCGGCGCACCGTACGCCGCGCCCGCGGCACCCCGGAGTGGGACCAGTGGACGTACCACGGGACCGCGCACCCGCTGGCCAACTGGACGCGGGAGCACCGCGTTGGCGAGGACGGGCGGTCACGGTACTGGTGGCACAAGGATGTCGAGGACGACCCCGAGAACCCTAGGTGGTTGCCTGAGTGGGCGATTTTGCCCCATGGGGACCAGGAGAGGAATTATGAGCGCGTGTGGTATGAGACGGCGCAGGGTATGGGCAGGAAGCTTAGCTCGGCGCAGGCGGTAAGGGATAAGGGACAGGAAGAGTATTTGGCTGTGTTGGATCGCGAGATTGATTTTAAACTGGGCATGAAGCCGCAGAATGAGTGGCCGTGAGTTTGGGGGGGGGGGG
>SAUA01000206.1:0-37097 GCA_004335185.1 Phoma sp. RAV-16-625 | reverse complement strand
CCCCCCGCCCCCAGCACCCCCCGCGTGTGCCTTCCCCCCGCATTGACCCCCGGGGCAGCCTTGGACGAAGTGATTGACGTCGGCACAGCAGCGCCCGCACTCGCCGCTGCCCATGAAGGGTCCGCCCTGTCCCCAGCCAACGCGCATGACGCGCGCTTTGCGGCCTTCCCACCCGGTCTTGGCGTCGGTGGCGTGAAAGACGCCCCAGACTTCTGCGCCGCCGGGCCCGTTGACGAGGACGAAGTTGCCGTGGCCGGGACCGTAGGGCGGGCTGTCGTCGCGGCTGGTTTGGAGGAGCGGGTTGTTCGATTTGGCCCAGGAGCGGGGGTCCAAGGGGTGGCCTCCTGTCCAGTACAGGACGTTCATCTTGTACTCGTGGGTCCAGGAGCCGGCGCACGAGTACACGAGGCCGATCCAGCGGCCGTCGGGCGAGCAGAGGAACTGCGGGCCTTCGTTTATGCCGCTGGAGCCCGAGAACTCAAAGGGTAGGTCCGGCGTGCTGATGCGTATCGGGTGGCCGGTGCACTGTGTGGGAGATGTCATCTCGATGATGTAAATTTCTTGCCGCGACTCGCTCTCGTGCACGCCGGGAGGCCAGCCGGAGTACACGAAGAACATGTTGCCACTGAGGGTGATGACTGTGCCGTCGATAGCCCACTGATCATCTGGAAGGCCGCCGACGCGTCCGAAGAATTTCCAGTTGTCCGGGACTAGAGGGGATTGGTCTGCGGGCGGGCCCTCAAGAATAAACATGCGGTGCGACTTGTTGCCGTGCTTTGGGTCGTCGGCCGCAAAGTACACATACCAGCGGCCGTGGATGGAGTGGAGTTCTGGCGCCCATACATCGCCCGAGTACGGTTGGTCCTTTGGCGCCCACCTGGCAGTGTCAATTGCTGATACCAGATCATGTCGACACAAACAGACGCATATGCCTGCCCTTTACCACTCACCATATGATATCCTTCTTGCACCTCTTCTCAAAGTCAAACAGACTATCCGCTGACCAGATCTCGACCGAGCAACCAGTAGTCCACGTCTTTGCAAGTCAGCACGAACCCACTTTCTCTTCGAATGCTACACTTCCTCACCATATAATACGTGCCCTTATCCCACAGCACATACGGATCCGCACAGCTCTTCTCCGTGATGGTCAAGATGGAGTCATTATACTGCGGCCTCTGCATATTCATCTGCGAATGCGGCTGCTGCCCAGGAAACGCCATTATGCCCTTCTCTTTCTTTATCGGTTCTTTCCGTGTCTCGATCTGCGGTGCTCAATTCACCTGGAAACAGTATTGCTAGATATGCAGGCAAAGGATCACTGGACCCAGCAGTGCGGTTGAAGTAAAGCTGGGGGCGTAGACCCACATAGCCCTCCGCAACTGTCACAGGACAGGGTACGTCAATACGAGTCCGCTAATGACGTCACACCGCGACAACCTGCGCACGAAGAGCCGGTCCGTTTCGTTTGACGCGAACATTGCGATGGAAGAGCCAAGTCTGCCGAGGTGTGCGAAGCAGTGAAGCTGCGAAGCTGCAAAGGTGGAAGCGAGTCTGGTGTTGTTGGATTTGCGACATGTGGGTCGTCGAATCCTGAAGGAGTGATGCATCGCAAGGAACAAGTAGCCAGCAGCAAGCACAGTGAGTAGACGAGCAGCAGACCAACTAGTATCTGTAAGTGATGATATCTATTCTCTCCTCCAGCGCTTATCCACGCCCTTAACTCTTGAATCGTACAAAGCGGTCAAACATCATTTGGAGCGGTGGAGATGCACATTGATTGCCTCTGGTAACATACACTTACAACACCAAGGCAAAGTAGACGAGCAGCACCCCAAATCTAACCCTCGTCAATACAGCGCATTCCATGCCCCTCTAGCGCGCGTTCAAACAAAGCATGCCTTAAGCTTTACGCTCTAATTGTACAAAGCGCTGAGATATCATTCACTACCGCACTGAAAACACACACACAACACAACCCCCCAAGAAAACAAGGGTAACAAGCACTATTAACAGTGAGGTAGATAAAGTACACGCCATTCGTAACGTCTTATTGCACTGCATTGCATTGCATTGCATGCTCGCAGGGTAAAAGAGTCGAGGTATCCAACATAGAACTGAACAGGGGCGCAGACAAGCGCAGCATAACACGACATGGATGCCAGATATTCCACCCAGCGAGGCCTTAAAACGCCGCTGAACGCCGCTGGAGAGCAAAGTCCCATGACGGACCGGTAGGTATAACGTAAAAACAGAAAAAGGCCAGACGCAACATGAGTACGCCGTGGGGCCTGAAGTGATCCCAGAAGCAAGCAAAAGACATGTACGCGAATTATAAGTCGGTCTTGAGCGTCTGATCGACCGTTAGTTCTCCAGACTCGATGCGATCGACGCGGAGGACAAGTTCCTGTCATGTATAAGCGGATGAGCATGGATAGGATTGAGGGTACCTACCTTGAGAGCTCTGGCAGTTTTGAAAGCTAGCGGAGGGACCTTTTCGCGTCCGCCGTTTCTGATGTCGATGTCGAGCATGTCACGTCGGCAGTCGTCGAGAACCTGGATGACGGGAATGGCATGCTTTTGTAGAGCAGGATTGGACAGCTGTTTGACGGCGTCGTATGTCCTGTCGCCGGTGTCGTCGACGGCGCGGGAGATGTCTTGGATGTAGTTGTATATCTGCTGCTCTTCGGCTGGCGTAGAGGTGGGGCTTGACCGGATGAGATTAACAAGCGGCTGGATACTTTGCACCAACAGAGCCGTCTGGTCTTCAAGATAATTCTGGTCGACGCGTTAGGTCTGATATATACGCCACTTCGATCAACGTACCTTGAACTCTGTCATACCAACATCATCTTGACTGTTCACGGCGTTCAAACCGGCGCTTTCACGGCCATACCCACTGTAGGGTGAACTGTAACCGCTATAGCCAGTCGCGTTGCTGCCTTTGCTGCTCAGTCCACGTTGGTGTCCTCGGTCGGGACCAACTCCGTTTGTGTTGATGGTGCTGGTGTTCTCACTCGCATTGTTGCCTACGCTGTTGGGCGTGAAGGCACCGTACCCACCGAAAACGGTAGGTTTGAGCGGCATGGGCATGTCGTTGTTTTCTTCGCGATCGGGCTGGTCGCGGTCCAGCTCGTCGTCTGGCGTCGACCGCACCTTGACCAGCTTGACAAGTTCAACCACAGCGGTAGACAGATGGCTGGCAGCGGCGTCCAGAAGACTGACTGGCGACAGGCCGTTCGAAGAGGTGTGGTTTTTCGTGGCCGTGATGAGGTTGTTGGCGGTGGCGCTGACACGCGACTTCAACTTGGCTTGCTGCCTCTCTGGAGTTGCCATCAAATCGATACTGACGCTGCTAGTGGGTGACTGCATCTGGGAGAGGGGCGTGCTGTCGATTTCTGCAGTGATAGCTCGTACACACTTGACGACACTGCGCATGCTTTCCAGGGTTTGTTCAGCGTCGACCCTCCTCGCCTTTTGGAGGAGCTCGTCGATGCTGAGCTGGAAATTGGTAACGTGGACATCCCTGACCAATCCGTCTGGCGTTGTTAAGCTAGAATCGCGATTGTAGTTGGCAATGTCCGGTGATGCGAGGCCTGACAAGCCGATCGAGGAGGCTTTGAGGGTTCGTAGCTGCGTCTTCGATCGTGCGTAGCGAGACTTCCACTCCTTGAGCTCTGCCTCTAGAGATGCCACCTGACTCGTGAGTCGTTCCTCTTTTTCAACAGCAGCATCGCTGCGCGCAGACAGCTCCCGCATCTCTTGTAACGATGTATAGGCGTCTTTTCGAACCTCGTCCGCGACCTGTTGTTGCTCACTCAGCTCTCGCTCCAGCTCCTCGCACCGTTGTCTCCACTCGTCGCTGCCACTGTTGTATGCTTGCTGCGGGGGATTCGATTCGAGGTCGGCAAGCTGCGCTCGTAGACTCTGCTGCTCTTGTTCGTGATCGCTGCGTATTCTGTCGAGCTCGGATCGTAAAGACGCATTGAGGCTCTCTGCCTGTTCCACCTTGTCTTGCAGCGTGTACCGAAGTTCGTCCCAGTCGGCGCGCTCTGATGCATTGGACTGAATTATGTCAGTGAAATGTTGCTATGCCGGTAGATGAAAAAAACAAAAACTCACGCTGTCTTTTGTGCTGTGCGCCTCCTTTGCCCTTTGCAGCTCCTCGTCTTTGTCCTGCAATGTGCCTTCCAGGGCACTTGTCTTGCTCTGGAGCTCTGCCACCTGCTTCTGTAGTTCTGCCACCATCTTCTCCTGCGCCATGCTCATGCTCTTGGCGCTCTTGTTGGTCTGCCGCCTGGCAGCAGCGCCTTCCAGGTTGAAGGCATCGTCGTCGTCGGCGGCGCTGTCGTCGTCGTCTTCGACCAGCATGCCCTTGTTCGGCACGATTGTGTTTTGCTGAAAAGTCTTGGGGAGCGCGCGCCCGAATTCGTTAGGCTGCGATCCTGGCGCCAGTCCTCCCGGGGGCCCTTGCATGCCTCGTGGGTCTCCCTGTGGAGGCGGCCCTCTGTATCCGGGCCCTGGCGGTGGCCGACCGCCGATGCGGCCATCCATGCTCCCGTTGGGTGTTCCTGCGCGGCTGGGCGGCCCTCTGTTGCTGATGCGACTGGCGATGCTGGCGGCAGGGCTCGCGGACCGGGCCAGGTCGCCCGTGGTGAAGCGCGGGAAGCGGCGCTCGAGCTCGTAGAAGACGTCGGTGGCGAGCTGGCGGAAGCGCTCGAGGGGCAGCGTGGACAGCTTCTGGCGGGCCTGGTTGCGCTTTGGGTGGAAGTTGTTCTTGGGCAGCAGGAACTTGGGGGTGTCGTTGCCGGGCGCGCCGGGCCCTCCGCGCTTGCGGTCCGTCTCCCTGCGCAGCGACTCGTCGTAGACGTCGGTGCTGAGCTCCTGGAACTGGACGCTGGACAGGCGGGTGAGCTTGTCCTTGGCTCGGCTGGGGCGCGGGTTGCCCTGGGCGTCGTTGAGGTAGGGCCCCAGGTAGACCTTGAGGACGCGGAAGTGCTCGGCCATGGTCTCCTCGAGGCTCTGCATCTTGCGGGTGCTCATGCCGCTGTCGCTGCCGGCGAGGCTCGAGGCATACAGGCCGGTGCCGTCGCTGGAGCGGCCGACGGAGCTGGGCGGCGAGGGGTTGCCGTTTCCTTGCTGGCGCATTCCATTGAGCATGGCGCCATCGGTGGTGTTGGCGTTGTTGTTGTTGGGGTTGTTGGTAGGGTTGCGGTTGGGGTTGTTGGGGCTATTGGGGTTATTGGGGTTGTTGTTGTACTGGCTGCCTCCGTAGGTGCTGGGCGGCAGGGTGGGCGAGTAGGGGTTCTCGCCGGCAAAGTTGGTGTAGCGGGTTATGGGCGACCACTCCTGGCTGTCGGTCGAGACGGGCGACAGCGTGCCATTGCGCGTGTTCATCGTGTGCTGCCTGTCGTGTTTCACAGCGCGGGCGGCCGCCGTGGCTGCTAGCGTGCTCAGCGCAGGGCGTATCGGCCGTGGTCTCAGACGTCAGCTCGGCCTGCACGCACAGGGTCGCTCGCCGGAGGGCGCTGTGGCTGCGGTGTGAGGCTGCGACGCTGCGAGGCGGCGAGGCTGCTAAGCTGCTGGGCCGGGCAAGCGTGAAACTCTCCGGGCGGTGCGAAGTTACAAGGTTACGATGGGCGGCGGTGGACGTGAAGGAGCGACATGGACAATCACAGCGTGTCACAACAACAACAATAACAACGAATGCTCCCTGGAATGGCAGCGTGGTAGGTGGGCAGAAGACACAGCGCCAGCGTGACACCCCACAGCGCAGCAGCAGCAGCAGCAAGAGGCGGTAGGGGCCTGCAACGCGCGGTGCCGGGACTAGCAGGCTTTTGGAGAGACGACGAGGGGACGAGGGGACGAGGGGACGCGGGAATGAGGAAACCCTCGACTCGTCTGCTCGCCCGTCCCAAATGTCCGTCATGGGCCCCCTTTCACGCCGTCTTGGCTGGGAGGGCGTTGTTGGAAGCTCCAAGCAGCAAGCGCTAGCTGCAGCGGGCCTGGAGCGCCGGCGAATCGCACGCCCTGCCCTGCTGCATGCCACTCGCCATGTGGAGCGCGCCCTGGAGAAGAGGCCTGATGCTGTGCCTTGTGTGGACTGCCTGCCGATCACGTCGAGTGACGCGAGGCCGGCGCCTGTACTTGCAGTCTTGCACAGTATGAACTACTGCATACACCGGTGGACTAGCATGCCTCTCAAGTCCAGACTGGCTCAATCTGCCAAATCTGCCAAACCTGACAAAACTGCCAAACCGCCAGGCACCAACCATCAACCGTCGACCGTCGACCGCCAAACCGTCGCCCGTTCGGTACTTCCTACAAAGTAAACCAAGTACGCACACCCTGGTCGAAGGCCGAGCTTGACGATCGAGACCGGTTGCCCTGCCACAGCAACGGCGCACACGGCGATCCTTGCAGTCGAAAGTGGATCCAACATCATTTCCGTATCAAAGACGTTCAATTTCAACACTCAAGAGGGTATCTAACAAGGCCATGGAGCTGTTGGCTGGTACACTACCTACACATCTACACGCTGCAACACATCACTACCGCACCCGCTTGATCTTCTGCGCCGGCTGCTTCTTGCACTCAGGACACAGCCAGTCCCCCACAGGCTCCTCCTTGATCCCCACACATTCCCAGTGGAACCACTGATACTGGCAGTTGTCGTTGTCGCACGCCACCATGTCGCCGAAGCTCACGCGCTGGCAGAAGCAGTACTTGGTGTCGTCAGACTCTTCCTCGTCGGCGTCTCCAGCAACGCCCGACATTTCCTCGTCCTCCGTGCCAGCGTCGCTCGCCACGCTCTCGTCTTCGGCTGTTGTCGATGGTGACGCTCGCGATCCACCCTTGCGCCGCTTCTTGTGAACCCCAGACTTGGCAGTCAACGCAGCCTTGCGCAACGGTTGTTGCGGCTTGGCCTTCTTGACCGTGAGAGCGTGTCGAGGTCCCACGCTTCCTGCACGTGACCCGGGTGTTGATGGCTTGGGCGTCCCTGGGCCTATAGACCCTTGTCGGCCAAGTGAAGAGCTGGCCGCTGGCAGAGGTCCAATGCTGCCTGTTGGCCGGCGCCGCTTGCTGTCGCTTCCCGCCGACATTTCTCGTTCCGACCGAGCGCTTGCTTGAATTGCGCTCTGCGCATTGGTGAGCCTCTGCTGATTCAGCAGTGCTTGTGTTTGCATGTTCTGCATAGGTGCTGCTCGTGGACTGGTGTTTGTACTTGTGGCGTTTGTAATGCGTGCAATGGCAGCAGCCTGCGCAAGATTAGGAGCACCACCGCCTTGATTCCCTGACACCGGGTGTAGTGGAGTGCTAGTGCCTGTGTTCGACGCCGAGAGAGGAGGTACTAGATTCCCTGGCGAGTCCTTCAACAGAGAAGGCATCTGTGGATCCGCCGGTATGGAGCCATCGTTCTGAAGATCTCGCAACTTGATGTCCAGTCGCTTTACATGTCTGTCCAGCTACGGCATGTTAGCTGAATTTCTGTAGTCTCATCAGTGAACCTACGAGTGCGGCTGCTTTCTCCACCAGGCCTATTTTTTCTTCTTGTAAGATCTGTGCACGCTCGTAGTTCTGGATGACGACTTTGTTGTAAGGCTCTTCTTTAGGATTAACCACCAGGCTGCCATTCAGTTTGATGAACTTCTGAAGACTGTTGTCGCGCTGGTTGATCGCTGCGCGCAGTTCTTGTATTTGCGCATCCTTTGCTTGCACTTCCTCGTAGAGATGCGTTATTTCCGCAGGCAGATTGGCCACTGACGAATATTAGCACAGGTCATGTCACCCGAGGCACTTGCCTACCATCGTGGATGAACTGCTCAAGGACGGTCGCCGCATCTTCGGCGATGGCCATGGTGAGGCGTTGCAGGCGAGAGAGTTAGGTAGACGAGACTGCACTTCGCCTGCACTTTCCTGCAACACAGAGCAGAACGCGGGCTTTGAGGGAACAGCTAGTTGCTGGTGGGGCGATAATAGTCGATGATCAGTTGATAGAAATTCGTGATGAAAGAGTAGGGTGCAATGCACGCGCAACAGGCAAGCGCAATATAGCCAGGTCCAGCAACGCCTTTGCAGGTACTTTTGGCTCTCCTAGGCCTTATTCCAACTCTTGCTACAAGATCCCGAACTTGGTTCTGTATAACTTTATTGCGACGCGTAAGTGTACTCGTCTTCGTATGTCCAGCCCTAACAAGCTAAGCCAGGGACATGCTAACTTAGCGCGTCACGTGCGCTGCTGAAGCCCTAGCGCGCCCAATCAGACAACGATGGCTTCTCCACCTCTACATTCAATTCACAAGCATCTGAAGACGAAGACGAACATACCATACATACCAAAACAGCTCGTTGGGACAGCCAGTGCCTTTAGAACGTCTGCGGGTCGTGTCAACACCGCGAAAAGCAGTCTCGACATCCAGAAGCAAAGCTCACCCAGTCAGGTGATTGACGCCTACCGTACCACTCAGCCTGCTAGTGTCGATTGTGCCAGGCGCTCTTCATAGGTCTCTCGCTATCTCAAACCCCGATTTTATCCCTCTTCAACGCAGGGAGGAGCGGCCAGTGGAGGAGTCCAGAAGCGACGCATTCAGTCCAACGCACGACGACATCTGAGGATCGCTCGACGTTGGACCCGTGAACCCCTCAATCAACTGAGCTTTGGACGACAATCGTCTTGGACGACCACAAAGATAAAGCAGCCATCATGCCTGTGTCCGGATATTCCACGTCGAATAGACCGTCCAACAACATCGTTGAGGAATATCTCTCGCCTGTCAATGATGTCTACACAGGAGACTTCCAGGATTTCAAGCGCCTTACCGACTCAGAGAAGCAAGAAGTGATTGCGAGAGAAGCTGAAGACTATGGACTAGAGAAGCCTCTGGGTTGGAACGTCTCCTTTCATTACAACCCGCACGTCGAGTATCACCACTTCGGAAGCTCACATCCAATGAAGCCTTGGCGATTAACTCTGACCAAGCAACTCGTTCTGTCGTATGGGCTCGAGTACACAATGGATCTCTACGAACCGCGTCCAGCAAGCTACGATGAGCTAGCTATCTTCCACGATCGCGAGTATTTGTCATATCTTAGCGAGTAAGTCGCCGAGTCCGACTGCATACGAGAGCACTTGATTGATTGTTTGCAGAATCACACCACAGAATGCTAAGCCAGACGATAACCAGTACATAGCTTACGGCTTCGGCGGCGACTCGAACGATTGCCCAGTCTTCGATGGATTGTGGAACTATGTTTCCCTTTACACCGGCGCGTCGATGAGCGCAGCGTGGAACCTACTCAACAAGCAATCTGACATAGCCATCAACTGGTCCGGCGGTCTGCATCACGCGAAGAAGAACTTAGCTTCTGGGTTTTGCTATGTTAATGACATTGTCATTGCCATTCAGCTGCTGCTGACCCAGCATCAACGCGTTCTTTATATCGACATCGACGTGCACCACGGCGACGGCGTTGAGCAAGCTTTCGAATCGACTGATCGTGTCTTTACTCTCTCGTTCCACAAGTACGGAATCGATAGGCACGGGTGGCCTTTCTTTCCCGGAACTGGTAATATTGACGAGATGGGCCCCAAAGATGCAGCAAACCGCGGCAAAGCGCATAGCCTGAACATTCCCATCGACGATGGCATCGATGACGACCAATATAAATGGCTGTTCAAGACTGTGGCCAGCAAGGTTATTGAGAAATACAACCCCCAAGCAATTGTTCTCCAGTCGGGTGCCGACTCGCTTGGTGGAGATCGTCTTGGCCGTTTTAATCTCAACATCAAGGCGCATGGCTTCTGTATCGAAACAGTCAAGTCCTTCGGCCGCCCTCTCGTCCTCATCGGAGGTGGAGGGTACACTCCTCGCAATGTCGCCCGAACTTGGTGTCACGAAACAGCTGTTTGTGTCGGCGCAGAGCTGCACAACGATCTTCCATCACACATCCCCTACCTTCAAGCGTTCCAGGGCGAGGAGAATGGTGGCGGCATACTATACCCTGACCTACACAACACCAAGCGACACGACAATCTGAACACAAACCCACGGCTGCAGAAGCTCGTCGAACAAGCCATGGAGAACCTACGTTACATGGAGGGTGCACCCAGTGTGGTAGTAAATACCAAGGGCATCACGGAGGAGCAGATCATGAAAATCAGGGAACAAGTCGAGCAAGAGCTGGCGGACGAGGAGGATGACAGGCAGTATTCCCTGACCGTGGAGAAGTCCCGAAGAACGCGAGAAAGGAATGTGGGAGGTAGAAACGAGCGCCGTTAGGGAATACGTCTTGCCTCCAGATCACCACCTTATGAGTGGTATGTTGGACCATTGGCCAGAGCTAGGCTTTGGGGAGAATCTGGTAAAACGTCATTGTCTCGATACCCTGTCGTAGAAATATACCTTTGTTTATGGTGAATGCCTGCAAACGGTGTACACCATGTACCATCCGAGACTTGCATCCCAAAGAACACTACCGAGAACCAGCTCAATCTATATAGTGAAGACATGGACATCGTTGACTGGAGAATCCCGTGACCTACCCCACAAAGCTTGGCTCCGAGCTACGGTCATCTAGACGCCTTGACAAACGTCGGTGTTCGGACATGACGGACTTTCCGTTTCGGACTTGACGCAACCAGACTCCGTTCTCTCTCACAAAATCCTGGAGATCTTCAGCCTAAATTCGTAAAGATCTGTAGGAAAAATGGAAATCCTTGCGAGACAGACTGAGGGATTCTTTTGTGAGGCTTATGTAAGACCACTGCATGGCCTTTCCTTGCGCTTCACGTGCTGTGTTGCAACTCTTAAGCTGTTGGAAATTTCCATGTAGTTCAGGCTGTAGGCAACCGCTCAAACAGGGTCTTGGATTGCTCCGCGCCCGGGTGCAATTGAGGGCCAGCCTTGGGCAGACCGACGAATAGAGGCTAGATGGGGGGCCTTGCAGCGATGACTCAGGCCTACATGCCTTCTAGCAAGGTGCATCGATAATACGATTCGACGATACTCATCAGGGGACCGAGTTCAGACTTTCATGACGCGGTCGGACTTGTCGGGTTTAAGGCAGGCGCGTCTGCAACAAGCAAAAGAGAATAGACACAGTTGCGTCGGACTGGGCAGGATCCTTCGTTCTCTTTCATCAACATCTCAACTTTTGGTCTCTTCAGTTCGAGCGCTTCAGCCCTTTTGGTTGACTCACGGTTCCCTCTAGCCCTATCGTCAATCCCCACTACGGACATTAGTGGGCCAGCAAGGCGTCGGTGGTCTTTATCCACCGATAGCGTACCAGGGTCTTCAAGAACCATCACGCGCCTTGTCAGCAAATGTTGAGAGGTCCATGCAAGTCCTACTGAAATCGTAGACGAAGACTTCACACATGCACAAGCATGTTTGACGAACACACACACAGCGCAAGTGCGTCCGACCGCGTACACAAGAACGGCAGCATGAGCGGAGGTTCCCCAGCGCCAAACCCCCGCTCCTGCACTACATGCAGGAAGCGTAAGGTCAAATGCGACAAGAAACAGCCATGTTCAAACTGCGCAAGAGCGAAAATCGAATGCGTGTTCCCTGGACCTGGACGCGCGCCACGAAAGAGCAGGAAACCACCTGATGCAGAGCTCTTGGAGAGGTTACGGCGCTTGGAGGGCGTTGTGCAGAATCTCAATGCGCAAGTCGAAGAGCATGAGCAAGACGCTGCAGATCGTGAGCGCGATGGAAGCAGTCGACAAGGAAGCATCAGTGAACGTTGTGTTGTCGGCGCAAATGGCAGCGGCAGCTCCGAAAATAGCGCGTCAGTAGCAGTGGATAACAGCGTCGAAGGGCTTGAAAACCGATTTGGCAGGCTTGTCGTCGAGGAGGGCAGGAGTCGTTACATCAACAATTCCTTCTGGGCGAGTCTGAACAATGAAGTGGAAGATCTCAAAGCAGTCCTTATCGAGCCATTCGACGACGAGGAAGACGCGAACTCACCAGAATCATCGGAACCACCAGGTCAACACCAGGGGTTTATTTTCGGCCTGAGCTCCACAAACGTCGATATGCGAGCACTGCACCCTACGGCCGAAGTTGCACGGCAATTTTGGGGAGCATACAAAGAGAGTGTTGAGCCATTAGTAAAAGTACTGCACGTTCCAACTTTCGAGCAGACTTTCAGCGACGCCATCGCAGATCCCGACAAAGTCGGCAAAGGGCTAGAATCGCTACTCTTCGCCATCTACTACGGCGCCGTTACTAGCACAACCGCAGAAGATTGCCTAGAGCGCTGGGGAGAAGAAAGGTCGTCATTACTGAACAGATACCGATTCGCGCTGGAGCAGGCGCTCGCCAGAGCGAACTTTCTGTACTGCGACGAGATTGTCATCCTCCAGGCATTTGTAATCTTTCTCATTCTCCTGCGTAGAAACGACGATGCCCGGAAGATCTGGACACTGACTGGCCTAGTTGTGCGCATCGCGCAGACGCTGGGTATACACAGGGATGGTAGCCATTTCGGTCTTGCGCCATTCCAGATCGAGATGCGCAGGAGGCTCTGGTGGCAAGTCTGCGTTCTGGATGCCAGGTCGTCAGAAGATCACGGTTGTGATCCTACCATCGTCGAGGCGCAGTTTGACGCCAAGATGGTATGTATCATCGCCTACATGTGTATTGCATTTCGCTGACAAATACGACAGCCATTGAACGTCAACGACACCGATCTTGATCCCGACATGACCGAGTTCCCGGAGGAACGTACAGGCTTTACCGATATGACGTTCAGCCTCATTCGTTTTGAAGTTGCCAACATCTTCCGTCGCATTTTTTACATTCCCCCAGGCCCTAATAGGTGTAATGCGCTGTATGCCAACATGACTATTCCCGAAAAGGAGAATTGGATTACAGAATGTCACCAACGGATGGAAGAGAAGTATCTAAAAGACTGCGACATGTCGATCCCACTGTGTTGGGTGACTGCTACGATATCGCGACTCATCATGAGCAAGATGTGGTTGGTTGTATATCATCCGCACCAACGGAAAGATGGAGGTGCATCCCTCCCACAGGAGAAAAAAGACAAGCTATTCATCACCTCGCTTGAAAACGTCGAATACTCTATACTTCTTGAGACCGAGGCCCGGACTATGAGGTGGGGTTGGCTCTTCCGGACTTATGTGCAGTGGCATGCCATTGCTTTCTTGCTGTCTGAGCTCTGTGTGCGCACAAAAGGCGAAGCAGTAGAACGTGCTTGGCGTGCCCTGGAAGCAACGGCTGGACGATGGTGGTTCCCACTCAACGACGCCTCGCCATACCGGAAAGGCCAGCAAGGATGCCTGTGGAAACCCCTGCGCAAACTTCTAGCCAAAGCAAGAGCAGCAAGAGAAAGGGAAATCAGACTCGAGCTGGCCAGTCAAGCGGTCAAAAACAGTCAGATGCTCGAACCCAACTTCCCTTGGATTGCGTCAGGTGTGCCTGTCCCCATCAGCAATGATCAGCCAAACCCGGAACATCTGGACAGACTGCTCAGACCAACTGCACCCAAGCTCGGTGAAGAGCCGGTGCATGTTCCGTTAGCGACCGAAAGATATGCCAGTCTCAGTACAAAGGGTCCCGTTACAGGCGTTGTAAGTGAAGGATTGGGACAGGAAAAAAGAACGTATAGTCGAGGGTCGACTGGTAGCAAAAGTCAGACCACCAGCCCTGGACAGGAGTTCCATGACCTGACCAACCTCGGGCTTGACACCGTCCTTGCCGATGTCATGGATGATCAAGACTTTTCGGCTCTCAGTAACCTTTCATACGCTCAGGGTTTGCAACAGTCAACACAAACAGCGCAGTCTGGCCTTTCAGGCACTCTTCAGCCAGCAATGGCTAGTGCAGTCGATCCAATGGCTGGTCTGTACGCACCAGATGGAAACTTCTTCGCAAACTTGAACTTCGACAACCTGACACAAACCGACGCCGCCAATGGACAAAGCAACGACTCTCCCATCATGGATGGTGGCAACATGGACTGGCAAATCTGGGATGACATGGTCTCCCAGTACGGCATGGAAGGCCAAGTTGTCAACAATGCCAATGCTACAGAGCTTGGGCACGTGGGTTTGATGCACTTTTTGTAGGGAGTGCGTACATTTGTACAATATTGCACGTTTTAATGAGGCGTATGCGGCGACATAACTCGACTCCTCGGCTCAAAGAAGCCATGATACCCATGAAGTGAAATCACTGTACAGTACTTTGTAGTATAATCAAGCTATCCAGCTACTATTCTCCAGTGACCCTCGCTGTGTATGATGTCTGAACAGTGCCCACAACCAAATCGAGACACCCAGCGCATTGCCCAGACGCCCAGAAACCGTTCGTTCTTCCACGAATACCATCTTTCTCCCCCATCTGCATACGTCGCGATGTGCCGCCGGGATCGCGCCGGCTATATGCAAGACGGATGAAACGGGGCAAAGCGCGCCACGTGGAAGAGCTGATTAGATGACATGTCGGTTACCTTATCAACACCTTCTATTGCCCCTTCCAACACGGTCGCGTACAGACACCGTATCAGAGCAGCGGGGAAGAGCAGGCCATGCAGCGCGCGGGGATGAACGCCTCCGACGGCTTCAACCGGCTGGTGTTCGATTGGTCAATGCGGGCTTTCCTTCACATGCAGTTGGGTTGACCGCTTCTTTCTCTTGGATCATCTCCCGGACCGGCTTGGTTTGCGTCTTGAGCGTGCGCGTTTAGATGGCGTTGTAAGTTGGTATTTGAACACCGGGGATCCCGCCGCTGCTGTGTCGTGCTTTTGCACTTTGACATACACGCCTAGCACTTGTTGTCTTGAGCGCTGCGATCTTTATCTTGGAGCGTTACGGAGAGTTAAGCATCGATTTTATTGAACGCACAACAACAAACCATGGCTGGAACAGCCTCCTCACACAGAGACCTCGCGCAGGATCTGACGCCGAATATCACAGCTCCAACCGTATCGGCGCCATCGACGTTGGAGTCAAGACCTACTATTCTACATCTCGGCGACGATATCTGCTGGAATCACGCCCTGTACAGTGAACTAGCGCGGAAATTCAACATTGTCAGAACGTACTCGACGGGTCGCGAGGACTTTAAGCGCGCGTTGCAGGAGAGGAAATGGGGCGATTTCGTGGGCATGTACCGTCCGTTCTGGAATACGGGCGGCGAAATGGGAAACTGGGATGCTGAGCTCATGTACTACTCCCTCCATTCCATACTCGACATGTAGGTAATTGCTAACCAACCCCAGCGCCCTCCTACCCGCCTCGTGCAGACTCTTCGCCTCGGCCGGCGCAGGCTTCGACTGGGTCGACACGCGCGCGCTGGCCGAGCGCGGCGTTATCTACTGCAACAGCGCATCCGCGTGCACCGAGTCGGTCGCCGACGCGGCCGTCTTCCTCATCTTGTCCGTGTATCGCAGTTTCGCGTGGAGCTTTTTGGCAGCGCGATCTTGCGATGCGGCCATGTTCCATGATGCGAATAGCAATATTGCGGCTGTGACGCATAATCCGAATGGCTCGACGCTGGGGATTGTGGGGCTGGGCAGGATTGGGTACAGGATTGCGCAGAAGGCGAGGGCGTTTGAGATGAAGGTGCTGTATCACGATGTGGTAAGGATGGAGGAGAGGGAGAAGGAAGTTAGCGCCGAGTTCTGCGCGACATTGGAAGAGTTGCTGCGGAGGAGTGATTGTGTACTCCTGGCTACACCTTTCAGTGGCGATGTTTTGCTGGGTGGGAAAGAGTTTGGACAGTTCAAGAGAGGTGCGCGGTTGGTTAATATTGCGAGGGGGAAGCTGGTGGATGAGGATGCATTAGTACGAGCGCTAGAGGATGGGGTTGTGAGCGCGGCGGGTCTGGATGTGCATGCTGGTGAGCCACATGTGCACAAAAAACTGGCGTCGAGACAGAACGTAATGATGCTGAGCCATACAGCTGGTGCTAGTGTTGAGAGTCATGTTGGATTTGAAAGGCTGGGTATGTTGAACTTTTTAGGGTGGCTGGAGAAGGGGGAGTCCGGGTTAGTGAGCCCTGTGAATTTGCAGTGGTTGAAGAGGGATTTGTGAGATTGTGCGAGCTACGGGACTAAATTGGAGCTTCAACAGTCTATTTTGACGTACATCAGTAGGTGCCTAGTAAGAAAACTCTTGGCCGACCAGCTTCTCGCTGAGTTTCCACAACTTCTCAACGTCTGCTGGATTTGTGGCGGTTGGTTGCAAGTCATCGGAAAGGTTGCCATTCTCGAGATACACTCCATTGTATGCTGTCTCCTGTGTTAGCGTGATAACAGTGATATGTGACAGACATACCATCGAGTCTAGGATCAAAAGCCGCAACCACATGCGTAGCGCTACACTCATCCAAATTCTTTACGTCGAGCTCGCGGTTCCAACCAATCTCTTTGTCTTTCGCCGCTGGTGCTTGTGTCAGTCCGATCCACGGTCGAAGTTCACGTGTAACATACTTAGTGATGCCAGATCTTCATCTCCCAGGCCCTGCGGTGCCAGACTTGTGCCAAATGCTACACCAGGATGCAAACTATAGGTCTTCAACCCTTTGGACCCAAGCTTCTCAGCAAGTGCTCGTGAAAACAAGATGTTAGCTGTCTTGCTTTGTCCATACGCCTCCCACTGTTCGTACACTTTCCCGTCCTGGAAGTTCCAGTCATCGAACCTAACGCCGCCGAAGCGATGACCATCGCTAGCCACATTGACGATGCGCGGTTTCGGGGAGGCCAGAATCTTGGGCAGGAGAAGGTTCGTGAAGAGGAAGTGCCCAATGTGGTTACTGCCAAACTGAAGTTCGATGCCTTCCTGAGTAGTATTGTAAGGACCCGCCATCACACCGGCGGAGTTAACGAGAACGTCGATGTGCGGTACATCATCCCACCCCAGCACTTTCTCGGCTGCCTTTCGTACATCTTTTTGGCTTGCAAGATCGAGCTCCAGGACTTTTATTTCGACATCTGAACTCTTCGTATTCGACTTGATCTTGTCGACGGTGGCCTGAACCTTCTGTGCTGAACGGCCTGCAAGGATGAGCAGGCGAGGCTTATACTGCGCAATTGCCTCAACAAAGGTAGCGCCTAGACCGCCTTGAGTGACGCCGGTGGTGAGAACAACCTTCCCCTCGATGTGGGCTGCATTGTCAGCTGCAATGCCGGATGCAAGTGCGTTCTGACGGTTGTAAGGAAGTGGAGGAGACATGTTCGGGAGAGAGTTTCGTGGTGCTGAGGATATGAGTGTCCGTTTCAGTTCGGAAAAGAAGTTGTAATCATGTTAAGCACGACATGTCAAGCACGACATGCCGCCGCATTGTCACGACCCCACCTTTTTTGTTCTTAAATCCGGCTAATGTCCGACGGACATACGAAAGAGAAATCCGGTTGATGCTTGCTTGTTATGGGGGAGTTAAGGATTCATGTTTCTCAAAACGTTCGCCTTGTTTTCTGATCCCACGAACGTCCCACGCCGCCTCGGAGCCTGTACAAGCGCCTCCTGAAGGCAAGCAGAAACTCATATAGGTTCAGACTCACGATCAGTAACCTGCCGTCGATGTAGATGTCACGAGTAGGCGAGGTCTGCCCCCAGGTGTAGGATAGAGCCCGGCAGTCAGGAGTGAGATTGGCATCGAGGTCAACGTGTCTGATTTTACAACGAACAGGGCCCTCAGCCTCAGGAATGATAGAGATGAGACGAATCTGTGACAGGTTTCTGTCAAGGGGTGTGTAGGAGAAGTGACGTGTTGATTGATGAGTGCCAAATCCTCTGTGATCGTTGTCAAAGTCTGGCTGTAAACAATACATGTGAGGTGGTAAGTGGGGTTTTGGCGTTAGGCAACAGCCACCTGCAGCCACATGTCAGCAAGGCTGAGTCTTGGTCTTCGATACACTTCTCGCGCTCGAGGGGAAACACGCGGAATCGAGAGATTTCTGTACAAGAGCGCTCAGCATGGCCCTTGCAGGCGAGATGAAAGACACTTTTGGTACAATGCCGTTTGATCACTACTTGGTGGTGCGTTTCGATAGAAAATCGTGTGGTCAACAAAGTCGGCAACTAATACAGAACTTTAGGAGCGCTGGGACGCGGATTCGCTGCTTCAAAAAGAGGAGCAAGAACGACTTTTGGTGAAAGCGTGGCTTGGTCTGGGTAGAATTGGTCGCCATGTATGTACACCTCCACTTAAGCAATGCGACCAATACTTCTATCTGGATTGCCTGACTTAATATCTGTCAGGCTTATAACAAGCGCTGCATGGAAGTCCTCAATATTCCTATCCCTGAATATGTACCGAAAGACTTGGCTGCTTTCGAAAAGAGGGCTTTGGTGGATCCAGAGAGATGGGGTAGCGCGTGGGCTATCTGGATTCGAACATGGTATGGCAACGACATTTTCGATCGTACCTCAGTTCAGAAGGTTGTGGAGCGGGCCAATGCAGATAAGACGTATACTCGCCTCTGGCAAAGAGCCCTCTACCCTATCGAGCATCTCGGTGCATACGATGAACATATCATTGGTCCGTTCGTCTTTGATACCGATGCTAGCGAGTATGGGGTGGTTTCCAGAGATGCAGACGATGAGCTTGAGCTGATGGAAGATGTACCGTCTTTCGTTTTGAGCGCTCTCATGCGGTGTCCTGATGCAATGGATGGCAGTAGTGAGGCTAGCTGGGATTCGTGGCTTGCACAGACGAATGACGACTTAGCTTTGGAGCAAGCGTTGCTTGTATTAGTGGCAGACGGCGAGGCATGCGAAGATGGATGGGTCCTAATGATCGCTCTCAACCACAAAGGCCAGGTCCTGCATATGCGTAGAAGATGCAAAGCGTCTGACGTTGCTCTGAACGTGACCCTTTGGAGGGACGGTGGCGAGCCTTTGGATATTATCGGAGAAAAGGAGAACGTCGTTGACTATGAGGACGCTAACAGGTCGGGTGATGGCTGGGACGGTGACACAGCGTTTTAGAAATTGCTGTTTCGTTGTCCTATAAACAGTACTTTTGGTTCCTTCAAACCGTCTCATCGTCGCTGTCGGTATCGCTATACAATTCCACCTCGTCCGAGTCGTCAGAAGAATCCTCCGAATCCGAAGACATAGTGCGCCAGTCGCCCCACTCGTCATCGCTCTCGGAAGGCAGGTTGATGATGACTTCGACACCAGTACTGGACCAAGGCTTGATAAGACGTTCCCAATCATAGTCCAGATCTTCAGCGGGTACCTGAACGTTAAGACGGAGAACTCTCAGTCGAGGAACTGTAGTGACATACTCGCTCGCCATACGCTCCAGAACTTGTAGAAAATTCTCTTCGCCAGAGTCTTGCCGTATCGTAAGACAGAGATTTACAAGAGCAGGCGGCAGGAAGTCCAACACGCTTGCGGATGCACCTGATCGCACGTCTACCACCATACGCAAAGGACATTTAAGTTGACTGAGTATCGGAAACTGCTCGAGACCACCGTGATCTGGGCCACTGGCATCGTCGTGATATGGATCATGATACACATCGAGACTCTCAAGGGAGTTTCTCTGTCGCCACAAAGCATTCTGGAGCATGACTCCAGATCCATCTAACAGTACGCTTTCCTGGTTGGCGTCAAACCGAAAACTCTTCAGGCTTCGTGCCGAGCTGATGAGGGTGGTTAAAGCGTCAAAACGTAAGAAGCATTCTTCCAGTACAAGTTCCAAGAGATTGTTGCAGCTTTCTGGAAGCACACGCCGAAGTTCAGCTGGTGCCCGCATGTCCAGTTCAATCTCGCTCAACTCTCGCAGATGAAGCTTTTGTAATGACTGCAATCGCAGAAGGGGTACCAGATGATGTATGACCATGTTTTGAGCATCGATTTGGACTGATTTCAACGCACTAAAACGATGTGTGTGCCCAAAGTGTTCCCCGGTCGTTGCTTTCTTGATAAGTTCAGGCCATTTAGCCTTTGAGTAAGCTGAGATATTCCCGTCTTCAACATCGAGCGATGCGAGATTAGGAGTGTGTAACATGACAGCTGTGTGCAGGATATCGAGCTCAATCTCCTCGGAATTGCAGCGGGTGGCCCACCCCTTCCAATCGGGGAAGTCAAGAGCCCTCATTCCTTCTTTTATGATCTTCTTATCTCGGGCATTTGGCGAGTAGCGACTTCTGTCGATATGAGCGTCATCGCCATACCTAAATTTAGCGTGACGCACACTCTCTGCGAGATGTTGGTTTGAGACTAAAGTGCGAAGGAAAAGGTATGGCTCGCAAAAGTAACTGTCGTATGTAGCATAGAGCTTTTCACTGACTACTCGATGAAGATGACGAGTCGTCAATGATAGGCTCAGGAGCGTATGCAATTGGAAGTCTTGCAGATCAATACCAGGCAGATAATCCAAAATCTTCAATATCAGCTCATCGGGGAGATCATCAAGTGTCGCGTAAGAGTGAACAAGTCTCTGTCGTTGTGTTTTGGCAGCGTCTTTGCTTTTGTTCGATCGCTGGCGTTTGGATTTCTGCGATGGCAAAGGTGGGAAGTCGGATTCTCTGATGGTTGCCATGTAGCGAACGGCAGGGCTTGCCTGCGTGCCGGAGAACGAATAGACCGGAGAACGAATAGGAAACCCTGGCGCAGTAATCCTTTCGACGGTGTCGTCCGTCTCCTAAGATCCCGTTAAATGTATTTCAGTGGGAGATGGAAGGTGAAAGATGGTGTAAGACAAAAGAGGCAAGGTCGACGACATTAGTCATACCTCGCGTTACGTCATCTTCAAGAAAACAAAACCATTGCTTGATATAACTCAAATGTATTGAAGAAACAATAGCGCGCCTTTTCTGATGCCGAGTAGGTGGTAGGGGATCTCAGTTCATTGGACGATCTTTTGGGGCGCGTGCGGCTCTTTGGCTTACAGATCGTCACGTAGCGGCGATTCAAGATGTGCGATAGTATGCCTACGAAAAGTTAGACCTCATGCAGAGAACAAATGCAATTACAACAAAGCTTTCTCTCTGACTACACGAAACGTCCGAGGATAGCACGTGGCGCAATCCCTACTTGGCCTGTGGGTCTGACCCAACATCAACTGGACCTGGATGAGGAGACACGATCATATGCGAGACAATCACGCATGCAGAATGAACTCTGCCCATAGTTTTCTTTCAGTCCAACCATTTGGACAATTCATTCGCAGTACGTTCACAATAAGCCAGCCAACGATCCTATCCGCTGGATGTTTGGTGTGGTCGCCTGTTTACGGTATCTCCAGCTGAAAAGTCGCAACGCGAAGTCATCTTTGAACAATCGCTGTTCCTGGCAGAAGTCTCGGTTGTCAATGCAACTTTCATGTTCATACGCATTGAAACCGCCGAAGTCAGAGATCCGGTCTGAATGCTGAATCCGCGGTTGGTAGCTGTGGACAGCTGTTGCTTGGTCACGATTGAAGGAGATGACCTGGCGAGCAGTGACTGTGTGAAACCATGAAACGGCACCTGATGATCATCGATTGAACGTGTCGTGATCAAGTTGTAGATGGACGAGCAACCCTGAGGTAGACTGTATTTCTTATAGCATTTTCAACAGTCCAATCATGCGCTGCAAGAAGTACTGCCGTTGACACATTGCGTTAACAACATCAAAACTCTTCACGAAACACTCCGATTACTTTCAGTATGCGATATTGCGACATGAGTATAAATCAAGATTCGCCTGTCCAGTTTTGACACTTCTGTGCGCATCCAGGCAATGGTGTGGTGGTGATGTTGGTGTTGGCGGAGAGGCACTAGCGCGCCGAATATGGACTGGCCCGCTTGGCACACACTACGCGAGCGGAACTCAATATTCAATATCGCGAAAACCACAATCTCGACGACTCGACGACAGCCCACCGTAGCGACTTTCAAGACAACCCCTCCGTCTTTCTACACATCAGCCAAAATGGAGAACGAACGCGGCGAGCTCGTTGACCGTAAGGACGCCCATGATCCGCCGGAGCTGGGATGCGGAACATCGCAATGCGACTGAACCCACGTCTGGCAGCTGTATTTTGAACCATTGCTGACCCGTCTCGCAGTTTACGTCCCCCGCAAATGCGTAAGACCGCACCGCTCGCCCTGACACCACGCTCGCGATACTAATATCCTCGCAGTCCGCTACCGGACGCATCATCAAGGCCAAGGACCACGCCTCTGTCCAGATCAGCATCGCTAAGGTCGACGAGAACGGTCGCTACACCGGCGAGAACCAGGTCTACGCCCTCTCCGGCTTTGTCCGCGCCATGGGCGAGTCCGACGACAGCATCAACAGGCTCACACAGCGTGACGGCTTTCTCAAGTCTGTCTGGTCTGCGTCGAGGTAAATGGTTGTGGAAATGGAGTTGAGGTACGCGCACGCAAAACACGCGGCTGGCAGGGTCGAGGCGAGGAGGTCACGGCTGACTGGACGCAGGATTTTCGGAATCTGAGCTGCGTCTCAGAGGCGTGGGCATGCATTTCATGGCGACTTCGGCCTTCATCTCCTTTCTCATGAAGACTATTACGGTGTCACGAGGCAAGGAAACCGGTTAAGAACCAATACGATCGAATCCAAAAACGCTCCTCCGCCCTTTCTTCGCTTAGTGCATTGTTCGGACATTTGTTTTGGAGGAGAGCAAACAAGGTCGTTGAGCTTCGTAACGCAGGTTCTAGGAAACCCCAAACGTCGAATTCGAAGCCTCTTGGCATAGACCTGTGATATGCCGGATCAGTAGGGTCTGATACATACGCCATTGTGGTCGATGCGTGCCCATATCACGGAGTTGTCCGTACGCGCCTTCACTATCGACACCGCACGCCGTCTTCCAATCTAGGCCGAGTGAATGCATCTGCACGAGAACTCGAACTACCAGCGCATTCGCCTGCCTCGCGATACAGCCACAATGCATTGTCGTAACAGACCACTAGTTAGCGCGAGTTTACGAGATGCCGACGCATGACTAGGCTGAATACTTAGCAAGCATCGCTCTGTAGACTCTCGCACGTGGACAAGACACACTGGCTCTACACGGCAGACTGTCAGCAGGTACCCATACCAAATTCGGATGCGTATTGTGGAAGCCACCTTGTTGGTCGCCTATCTCCATTCGACCTCGTATCCCATGCCCCTCCACACCTCGTTTTCACCCTGGTCCCCGCGCCAATCAGCTACCATGCGCCGATCCTGTTGTGTAACCCTGGATGAAATCCGCCCTGAAGACGTAGAGCCTAGACTATGTTCTCAATTGCTGGTGTCTGCTAGGTTTACGAGTCTGGACGAGTAGGTGCGTGTCAGCCGGAGAACTGGATCGGCTGACGGTATTGGTTCTAGCTGTAAGTTGTAGGTCAATAACTGTACACCAATTACATGATAATGCACCTGGTACGATCGACGTACTGATGCGTATCCTCCAAAGCTGACACCGTTTAGTACCAATACGCCACACATCACACTAACCAGCACATACACAACCCGGTCAGCACATCCATCTCTCTAAGCCCAGTCCCTACCACCTATCTATCTCCCCCGGCCCCAACAATTCGCGCTCCCAATCACCATCCCAGATCTGAGCCGATGCCTGGCAGGGCTGCAGCAGTCCCGGCCCCGCGCACCCACACAGCGGCTGCGGTCCGCTATGCATCTGCGCGTGACGCACACCGATCGGCGTGAGCGACATAATGCAAAGTCTGCGAGGGGTTACACAACGCGTGCACTCGCCGTGCACAACACGGTCGATGCCGGCTGTCCTGGATCGATGTATTGATGGATTTACTGAGAAACAGCATCCGCGTCGACAGCGTCGCTGCGTCACACGCTGAGCTCAACCACTCAACTCGTAGTCCTCGAAGATCAACTTTGGAATTCATATCTGCTTTCTAGTTTCCATATGCGCAACCAGCCACCCCTCCCACCCTTTCCTTCCGCGTGACCTCACAATAGGACAAAACGCACTCCACCAACCCGGTCCCAAAGCACCCCATCACAGAACCCCAAGCAAAGCAGAGAGAGCCCCTAGAAGAAGGAAAACTTCCGATCTCACGCCGGTGTCAATTCCAGCAAAGGACCGACTCGACACTCAATAGATAGCCACGCAAACATGTGTAACATACCGACCCACACGTCTTGGTACGCACCACAGCAGGCTGCAATACCAGCATGCGGATCTAGACGCTTCCCCCACGCGCCTAGGTGGGGAGTAGGGTAATCTACCAAGGTCAGACTTCTCTTCTTCAGGTGCTTATCCGAAGGGAGGTGGTGGAGTGGAATAGGGTGATGACTTTGTGGAAGATGGGTTGAATGGGTATGGTCTTCGCAAGGACAGATAGGCGGGAGACGGTAGGGTTGAGTGTCTATCATTTTTCTTGCTAGGATATCAGGGTCGCGGTAAGTAAGGACGGGACTATACGTTTTGATAACTGGTTGCTCGGTCATGATGCTTCTTAATGATACTAGACTTTTTGGCTGGTAGGTTCATTTCTGGTAGATGCTATTACCCCCTCTTATCAACACCACTACCAAGGACAGCTGCATAGCTATCATATCTGCACGATTTATACCGCACCGTGTTATATTATAATATATCTTATCCTTTAATTACCTTCCTCTCTGCACTTATGTCCCGATCTGCATCTACAGCCCCATCTCAACTCTAATCCGATCCTCACATCCCCATCCACCCATTCCGACACAGCACAGCACAGTCCAACGACCTCCCAGTGCAGTAGCTACACCACCAATGATCAACACTAGTATGGATATACACGTCGTAATCGCACGTCCGTGCTAATGAATCCAGTGAAGATGGAGATATAGATGCACGTACGGAAAAGAGTGTCAACAGATACAGATACAAGTAGGATACGATCTACATGAGATACTAAAGTACAGTGGGTAGGATGAATACGCACGCACGCACAAACGCACGCACAAACGCATAGCGAGCATCCCTCTCACTACAGAAGAAGTAGAAACACATCATCTCCGCGGTAAGAATCGTCTTTGAAAAGGGAGAGCGAGCAATTCAGCCTATCTATCCTGACTGGCTAGATTCATATCCGGACCTTTTCTCCGTAGAGTGACGAAGGTTGCATCGGCATCAGCATCAGCACCAGCAGTGTCACACATGACATACGCACCCTGCAATGAAATGCTGCTCTATTGCTGTAGATAAAAGAAGCATCAACACGTAGTGCGAGATAACGATGTACCTAGCGTTTTAAGCGGGTTGTCTATGTTCTGCCGCTTAACGTGGCATTCTACGCTTTGCACAGGGATGTTGGTATTGTGTCTAGGTCTGATTGACTGAGTAGATTGGTGTTTGGTTGTTATCTAGGTATAGTAAAGGCGCTTTGCATGAGTGTGACAAGTGTAACACTACGACGCACTCTCCATACGTATAATGGTAGATTTGCTGTGCCGCTCAATTGTTAATGCAGACAGAAGAAACGTCAGCGCGCAGCGCGAAACCACGACATCCTCGTCATTTCATGCGGAATGTCCAACGTCCTGCCGCTCAACGTGGCAGTCCGCGCCTTGCACCGGGGAAGTGGGTGTCGGGGCGCCGAGAACAAGGTTTCCGGGACTGTTGGCTTGGCGGCGCTGAGCGGTGTGAACATGCGGGTCCACGTGCATCCAGCAAGCCGAGGCGAGGGAGCAACATGACATGTCTCGGAAAACCTTGTTGTTTGGGCAAATGTCAGTCTCATGTTGACGAGGCGCCCGCGTGCGGGCCGATCCCGGACGCTGGAGCAAACACGCGGACCTTCGTGCTTTCCCCTTTGCGACTGCCGGGAGAGGGGGATTGGCTTCCGCTCTCTCCAAAGGTGCCGCGGACTGCAGAAACGGCTCTGCTCTCCCTTACTTTCCAGTCGTCACCCTTCTTGACCGGCTTTGACCGCTCTTTCTCCGTCTTCTTGCGAATCAGATCCTGCATCTTCTCGTCTCGACGGTGTCCCGACACGCAGTCACAGAGACAGCCTTCAGTGGGACAGGCGCCGTCGGAGAGTGTGGCATCAGCGAACCAGGTCGATAAGCAGTTAGTGTGACCACCATGGCCGCAGAGAGAACACCATGTCCATAGAGTTGCGGGTGTAGGGCTCCACTTCTGTGGCGTTGACGGTGAGGGGCTGTCATCTGTGTCGTCCGGCAAGGCTTCTCCTACGGCGATCAGGGATGATCGTTTCCTCTTGTGGCCCTTGTCGTCTCGGTGCTTCGATTTTGACTTCCTTCTCGTGGTGACAGGCTCGAACGCTGGATATTTGCCCCAGCATATTGGACAAGGTGCTTGCGCTCTTTTGCACGATTCGCAGCGCATCTTATCCTTTGGGTTGTTGATAGGCGACTTGCAGCTCAGACACAACAGGCCAAGTTGGGTGTCCTTCAACGCTTGCTCGTAGACTGCAGGGAAAGTAGGATAGGCGAGCCGTCGAAGAGAGGCTGCGGAATTGAAGAGGGAAAGGCTATGCAGCTGTCCATGATACGTATGTAAGATCGACTCGGCTTGGTATGGATTGATGCCTGTGGCTATCAGTTCGCTTAGCTGCGATGAGAGAATTGCTTTGGCTTGAGCAGGCGTGAGACCCAGAGCCGTGAATGTATCTGAGAAAGTACTCAGAACTTCGGCAACATCAATACCTGACGACTCAGAAGGCGAGTGTGTTTGTGGTAGCAGCGGCGAGAGAAGTAGCAGAAGTAGCGACGGAAATTGTGCATCTGACAAAGTTTCCGTATGGAATTGGAGAATGCTGTTCAACAGGCCAACGACTGTCAAAGCAGATGAACCTTCAGCGTCAATATGCAGCGTTTGGAAGTCTGAAAGCAACAGCTGTGTCTCCTTTGTTGGTATGTTTGACTGAGAAATGCTCTTCGTAATGTGAGGTGAAGTAGCGTGGGGCGACTTGGGATTCTCGAATGCTTCAGGTATGATAGTACCACTGGCTTCCATATCCGCGCTGTATGCCGACGAAAACGAGGTGCCCTCTTGGCTACTTGCATATGCTGAGGATTCCGAACTGTCATGGCGCATCAGCTGGTTTGTCCGTCGTAGGGCATTCATTTCTTGAGTGACTCTTTCACTGCTGCTTGGCGGCATCAAGTGGCCTGTGTCCTGGCTCGAGGATGGTCCACCAGAGATAGGAATTGTATCTGAGCCTCCGTTTGTGCTTTGACCGAGGTCATTTCGCTGACTGGTGCTGGACAGGGCTCTAGGCCGACCGAAACTAGACTTGTCGGGAGCATGCTGCCAGCCCGCTGACAGAGACTCTAGACTGCGACCATGGGAGTTGACACTTTCGAAGGAGCCTGAAACAGAGCTTCCATGCTGGGAATCTGTGGAGGCGGAGAACATTGTAAAGCTCTCGCCCGAATTATGACGCTCCAGCGGAGGGGGCACGATTGGACTGTTCTCACGAGCAGGTGCTGGATTGAGGTCCAAGGGTATCCGCGCGGATGCCCGCCAGCTGCCTGCTGCAGCTCGACGTTCTTCCAAGCCCTCAGGGGAATCGTACCAATGCGATCCATTAGACTTTGGGTGCATGTGAGGTGTGGTAGAGGGCCTGATGTCTGCTGCCGGGACTCCCATTACTGATGGCGGAAGGTGAATTTTATCTTCATGATCGGGATCAGGAAGTACAGTCCTGTGTGAGCCATCAGGGGCTGACCCCGATGTGTCCACAGGGCGTGCAAGTGGTGTCGCCAGATTGGATGTGCTTTCGAACTGAGCAGCTGGCCGTGCAAGTGGCGATGCAGAACGCGGCCTTTCGAGCGTGCCAAGAATTGCGCGGACCGCCGGGTTTTGGGGAGTATTGAGTGGTTTACTGTGAGTATGCAGTTGTCCAGAAGTGTTGTTCGTGTCCTCAAATTTAGCCTTCTTGTCCTTCAGCCGTAAACTTCGGTGCAGCTCGGCGCGTCGTTTGGTTGCATTAGCTATGGTCATCCCTACCAGAGTCCAGGTTTGCGCAAGTCTGTAATATGCAGCCCTTTGTGCGTACTCGGCATTCTGTCGAAACGGTTGCTCGATCTCGAGATATGACTCCAAAGCAGGAGGATCGGGCAGTGGGATAGCTTTGTACTTTTGAGCAAGGTATGCGAACACTTGAACATTGGTGGCACCTGGTAGGATACCTCGAAATGCAAGCTGGTTTGGTTGAAACTGTTCGCTTTGTGTACTCATAGAGTCGGGTAAAAGCATAACCTTGGGAGTTACGTCAGACGGAGGCGTGCTGCTGAAGGACTTTGCTGATCTGCTACTGGCGGTGCGGCCGTGGTGCCGCTTCATCGAGGAAGCCAGAAAGCTCTCGTCTATGCTGTTCTCTGCTGAGCTCCGCAGACTGCCCTTCTCGAGGCTACCGTGCTTGTCAGGTGGCGCACCAAGATACATATCATCATACATGGAAGCTGCAGAACGACGTTGCCGTAATCGCTTTTGCGCAACACCGCCCATCTCCCCAGTCGGCGAGATGGCAATAGCCTGTAGAGGCCGCCGCTCTGTAATTTTTGGGGCGTGATGGACATCATTTTGCTGGAATATTCCTTCCTTTCCAACGGTCCACAGCGTGTCACGTGAATGCCATAGCATATCTGACGGCGGGGTTCGGAACTTGTTGATCTCTCTGTAAGGCAAATGCGGACGTCGAAAGTCCCAAACATGGATGACTGGGTGATCACGATCATAGGACGCCGCCACCTGAGTACACTGAAAAGCGCCCTTTTCGTGAAACTCATCAGACCAATAAGGCGGTCTCCATCTTGCTCGGTGCACAGGGTAGGGTGTGCTTAGCACATACGCCGCTTTCTGCCTTCGGCCATCAACTGAGAAGTCCCAGACTTTGATTGTTCGGTCAACACCTGCGCTGAGCAGATGTTTTCCGTCTGGATGCCAGTCAATGGAGGTGCAGGTTTTCTGGTCGTGAGCTGGTATCTTCTGCTTGGGGCCTTTATTGTGGCGGAAATCCCAGCGTTGAATGGTCCCGTTGTCTGTACCAAAAGCGAACTCGACAGCGTCAGTAGGAGACCACTGGACATCACGAATGCCACCGCTAATGCCATGGTACTGGTCACGACTGGTACAAGCCGCAGCTTCTCGACGCATGTCTCGCAAGTCCCATAGTCGGACCGTAGCGTCATGACTTGCAGAAAGCAGCAGGTGGCCTTGATGCGGGTTGAAGGCTAGTTTATGGACTTGACGTGTATGCTCGTGCAGTCTGACGAGCTCCACGCTGGCACGGTTGAGGTCGTACAGGATGACTTTGCCGTTGGCGACGGCCGTGGCAATGTGCGAGCTAAACTGGCCATGGGACCACTTTACGTCCTGAATACCCAGCCCTTCTCGTTGGCGTGCATGGGAGTCGGGGTAGTTGAGGACAGCGGCACGCAGATTGGTCTCGTCGACGATTTTAGTGTCGTGGACGCGTACTGTTTTGAGGATGTCCTTGCCAGCGAGCACTGCATGGGTTCTCTCACAGTTGATGTCAAGGGCGGAGATGTCGAGGCCTGTCTTGTGGGTTGCATCTTGCGAGTACCCTGTACGAATGCTGCATTAGGACTTAGTGGAAGAAGACGAATGAAAGGCAGGCGAGGTCAGGTGAGGTGAAGTGAGGCGAGGTGGAGTGGCTTGGTGGGATGGCTCGTGCGGTGGCTTGGTGAGGCTTGACAGGAAAGACGACGACATCAACCTCCAACGAGCTGCAGATGGATGGAGATGGAATCAACAGACCTACCCAAGCAGCTTCGGGACTAGTGGATTCAGAGGCCCGCCGTCCTGACGATTCGCCTGAGCGCTCGGTGGCCGCGAGGCATATGCGGCCGACTGCAAGGGCTGGGCGACGAAACGCTCAAAGTACGAACGGGATTTTATTTTTGGTGGCGGCGGTGGGGGCGCCGGGGGGATGGAAGGCGAAGCAGCCGCTGGGGTCCGTCGATGGTCAGTCATGTGTAGTGTGTACGTGTGCTGTAGAGGCAAGTCGGTGACGGCAGCATTGAGCACGTGTGGAGGCGTCCAAAAGACACACGACACACGACACGACACGACAGGACACAAGGCGAGAGTGCACGATGCAATGCAGGTGCAATGCAGATAAAGTGCAATGTGGTGAGATGCGTGCGATGCGGTGAAGGGCGTCCAGAGGTCAGGACGTTGGAATGCCGAGTCGAGTCGAGTCGAGGGTCCGGGGGCCGGGGGTGTGATACAGCGTGCAGCGGCAGGGCAGCGCTCAAACGCGTCGATGGCGGCCCTACTGTTCTAGTTCTACCCATACCTCTTCTAGCGGTTCTAGACCAAAATCCACAATGGCGCCGCCAAGACGTACTCCGATGCGCCACCAGTCGGTGCCGGACTCGCCCACGCACCTTGGACTGACGATGGCGTACTTGTCGAGTTGCAGGCTGTAGTATCTAGTGCTCTCTTTCTACACCGTCCCTTGCACCCCCCCCCATCGCCCACCTCTCCGCCTGTCCGCCTGTCCGCCTGTCTGCCTGCTCTACCGACCTCACGTCCTCCCTCCTCCATCCACCTCCACTCTCACCTACACCCTCACTGCTGCTGGCAGAGCCGTTTCATCATGTCCGCTGCGCTGCTCCAGGGCGACCTGGACGACGGCCAGCCGCGGTGGAAGCACGCCAGCACCCTCCACACTGTGCTCTCCGTCCTCCAGACCGCCTATCCGCTGTTCATGCTCGTCTTCTTCCTGGCCGCCTTCACCATCCGCAGCATAGCCGCCAGCAACTCCAACGCAAACATCGCCAAACCCACCACCACCGGCCCTGGAGGCAAGCCGCTGCCCGCAACCGACCCCACCCGCAACTTCGTCAAGCGCATCGTCCTCGACGACGTCACCCAGACGCAGAAGCGAGTCTTTGAGTGGCTCTCGCTGGCCGCTGCCCTGACCTTCTTCGGCAACTCGGTCCTGGTCATCTCGCAGGCACTGGCCAAGCAGAGCGAGCAGTGGTGGTGTGGAAAGCCAGTCGTGGTGCGTACATGACACAAACGCCCCCTGCGCAGCCCATCGTAGCTAACACGCGCCCCTCCAGATCTACCTCGTAGGCTCCTTCTTCGTCTACAGCCTCTTCCTCATCTCGCTCCTCGACTCGAAACCCTCGCCGACCGCCGCCCACCTGTCAACATGGCTCGTCGGCCTGGCCCTCGAGATTGTCCTCGTGGCCTGCTCGCTCGCCATCTACACGCACGCCCATCACGAGCCCACCGCCGGCCACCCCGAGCACCCCAAGCTGCACTTCTACATGACCGAGTGGGAGGCGACCGAGGTGGCCATTGACCTGCTGCGCATCATGTTGCTGCTCGCCCTTATTGGCTTTTACCTTGTCTTCGTCGTGTTGCCCCAGGCCAGGCGGAATCAAGAGTCGGGAAGCTCCGGCGAGACCACCTCACTTCTGGGCAACGGCGCTGACCGCGCAGAAAACGGCCACGCGAACGCGAACGGAGCCAATGGAGCGAACGGCGATGCGTCCTACGGCTCGGTACACCCCGTCGGCGGCAAGCACCAGCACACCGAGGGCGCGCCACCAGCCTGGAGCAGACCCACAGGCGCACCCACCCGCAGCTGGTGGGAGTACATCAGTGGCTACGGCGTCTTCTTCCCCTACCTGTGGCCATCCAAGGATCGCCGCCTACAGCTCATGGTCGTGGTGTGCTTCATCCTTGTCATGGCACAGCGCGTCATCAACTTGCTCGTCCCTGACCAGCTGGGTCGAATCGTAGATCGACTCGATCACAAGATTCCAGGCAGCCCTTGGACCGCCATCTGTCTGTTCATCGCTTTCCGCTTTCTGCAGGGAACCAACGGTATACTCGGTGCAGCACGATCGGCCTTGTGGATCCCCGTTTCGCAGTACTCGTACCGCGAACTCTCCGTTGCGGCATTTGAGCACGTGCACAGTCTTAGTTTGGATTTCCACCTCGGCAAGAAGACGGGCGAGGTGCTCTCGGCACTTGGAAAGGGAAGCTCCATCAACACGTTCCTCGAGCAGGTGACCTTCTCAGTAGTGCCCATGCTTATGGATCTGGGCGCTGCTATTGGCTATTTCTTGGTCAAGTACGATGCATACTATGCGCTAGTCATTGCCATTGTGACCTTCTGGTACATCTACCTAACGATTCGGATGGCACAGTGGCGCGCAGAGATCCGTCGCGAAATGGTCAACGCGGACCGTGAAGAGGATGCTGTAAAGTAAGTTTGAATGAAGATGAGCTTGTCGGCCAAGCTAACCTAAACAGGAACGACTCGATGGTCTCTTACGAAACTGTCAAGTACTTCAACGCCGAAGCATACGAGTTCAACCGATACCGCGAAGCTGTCAAGAAATATCAAGACGCTGAATGGAAGGTCCTGCTGTCGTTGAACATCATGAACATTACGCAAAACATAGTCTTCATGCTTGGTCTGCTGATAACTTGTTTCATTGCAGCCTATCAAGTCACTACAGGCGTACTGACGGGCGGAAAGTTTGTTACACTGGTCGTGTTCATGGCCCAGCTCCAGAGCCCGCTCAACTTCTTCGGCACCTTTTACAGGATGATTCAGTCTGCAATGATCAACTCTGAGCGCATGCTCGAGCTCTTCAAGGAGCGGGCAACAGTCGTCGACAAGGAGAGCGCCACCGAAATGGATTCATGCAAGGGTGACCTGAGGTTTGCCGATGTGCACTTCTCGTACGACAACCGCAAAGCTGCCTTGACCGGCCTCGATTTCCACTGTGCTCCAGGCACCACAACAGCGTTTGTCGGAGAATCAGGCGGTGGTAAATCAACCATTTTCCGTCTTCTCTACCGCTTCTACAACAGCGAATCTGGAAGCATCCAAGTAGACGGCAACGATGTTCAAGATCTCACCATCGACTCAGTGCGCCGCCACATCGGTGTTGTTCCTCAGGATACTGTCCTCTTCAACGAGACACTGATGTACAACCTCAAGTACGCCAACCCTGAGGCGACCGATGAGCAGGTCTACGAAGCTTGCAGGGCCGCTAGTATCCACGACAAGATCCTCACCTTCCCAGACAAGTACGACACCAAGGTCGGAGAACGCGGACTTCGTCTATCTGGCGGAGAGAAGCAGCGAGTTGCCATTGCCCGCACCATATTGAAGAATCCCAGGATCATCATGCTCGACGAAGCCACTGCTGCCCTGGACACCGAGACCGAGCAACACATCCAGGAAGCTTTCGCGACCCTGGCGCACGGACGCACTATGCTCGTCATTGCCCATCGCCTTAGCACCATCACCCACGCCGATCAGATTCTTGTCTTGAACAAGGGCAAAGTGCAAGAGCGAGGAACTCACGAGGAGCTTCTCGAGAGGAATGGCCACTATGCCGCAATGTGGAAGAAGCAGATCCGCGCACAGCGCGCGGCTGAGCAGGCCAAGGTGCTCAAGGATAAGGCTGACCGTCTCCGCCGACAGTCCAAGGACGCTTCTATTGACAACGACGGCAGCAGTAGCCACTCAAACTCTTCAGACGATGAGATGGCTAAAAAGCTCCGCAACAACCAACAGTCTGGCTCTTATCGTGACGAAGCTCCCTCGAAGCCACGCGGACACCCTTAGGCTCAGCAATCGTTGCGAGGGCACAAATTGAAATATCAAATTCCAGTCCACGACTAGAGCCAGAAACACGACTTGCATCAGTCGCGTGTGGCGCTGTGGCACGCCTGAAGATCCGAGGCGGAAGAGCAGTCTACGCTCACAGTGTATCCTTGTCCGCCAACCACCATTCTCGACTTCCAATCAGGTTGCTCATGCGCTCTTCTATAAAATCTTTGTATGGCTATCAGGTTTGGCGCTACCAGGGCGGAATCCTCGATCATGAATATTTACGGAGTTTTGGAGAACCGGACTGTACAGATGGATTGACGGGCGGTAATCTGACGCTTTGCATCCAAGACGAAAAACAGCACTAATGGAGGAATGAGAACGCGGCTCCTGGATCCCGCGGATACGTCGCGACGCACGACTCGCTGGAGTATCGTCGTGTCGCGGCATGTTGTATACGTAGGCTAGACATGGCACGGCTGTTGGCGGGCTCTTGTTTGTTTTTTGCGCGTAGAAGCGTTTGTGCATACACTTGCATGTTGTTATCATTATTATAGGATAGACGGACGGTTCCTAGCCATCCCAATAGCATCTGCTGCCAAATACACAGTTCAAGTACGCATGCTTTGCTATGCCCCTGCTGTCTTGCTAGCAGTGTTTGAGTTGATTTGAGATGCTACACCTACTTCCACACAAAAACTCCGTCTACCTCCCTTTTCACACAATCTACACTCATGAATACCCACATTTACCTATCCCGAACAATCCCCCACTCTACCCACAGATCCATCGACCTTCCCCACTCCAATCGACCCAGTCGCTCTCACATCCCACACCCCCTCCCTCCTCACCAAAACAAAAACTTCTAACACCAACACCAACACCAACACCTCCCTCTAAATCCCACCACGGCATCTTCCGCTCTCATCCCAGCTGTGAGGTAGAGAGTCTGCTTGCGGACACTGGGTGCTGACTTTAGTTAGGTGGTTGGTTAGCGGGTAGTTGGGTGGGTAGTTGGGTGGTTAGTTAGTTAGTTAGTTAGTTAGTTAGTGGGGGTTTGTTTATAGATGAATGGATGGATTGGTAGGTAGATAGGCTAAGGAACTTCCCACTTCGCTTGCTTCACTTGGTCGGTATCTGCCGTTGGAGCTGCTCGCTTGCTGCTTGTTGCCTGTAGCGCTGGAGGCTGTGCCGTGGACTTGCCTTGCCGTGCCGCGCCGTTGCCATGCCGCGGAGCATAGCGCAGCGCGGTGCAGCGACGTGCAGTGCGGTGCAGCGCAGTGCAGGGCCGAAGCGAGGAGGTGGGGCGGATCCTTCAGCTTGGCTTGGCTGTACTTATGTACCTACTTTTATTCTCGTGGGACGCGTAGTGCGAAGCGTGGTTTGCACGCCGCGATCGAGCTGCACGCGAGGTACGAATTTGAGTTCTTCTAACCTGCAGTGTCTGACGGGTGTAGAGGTACTGTAGGAGTGGGAGTCAGGATACCTAGCGTTATATTATCCATCCACGCACCTAATTATTTCTCCGAGGACCAATACTAGACCAACCTAAACCAACCTAAACCAAACCCGCGCAGCACAGCACAGCCCAAACCCAACTCAGCACCAGAGGAAAACCCCCGGCCCTTCTCCCGCGGACCATCCCCGGCCCTACAGTACATCACTAATCAGCTGCCCAGCACCCTTTTTCCCCCTTGGATTCTGGTTCCATTGTGCTCCGTTCAGCACAGCGTGCCAGAAATTTAGCGCGGTCTGGCGAAGAACGGCGCGCGAATCAAGAAACGGAGAAGAGAGAGTTACATCATCTAACCGGATCCAAACACAGCACTAGCGCACCGCAACCGGAACTTTGCGCCTGGTCTTCTATCGGTATACAAACACAGTGTATACACAGTATACACACACATACACTCGTATCTCAAATCCGCACTCTTCCTGGTACCTGCACGCGCAGCACAACACAAGCCTGACTCGGGACTCGGCGCCACTGCACCACCCGCCACCATCCACGGGAGAGAGGGAAAGAGAGGGGAAGAAAGAGACGTGGGTCTAAATACCGCGGCGTTGGAGCGGTTGGGGCTGGGTGCGGCGCAGAGGCAGCGCTCTATGGAAGGGAAGGGGAGTGGGTATTTTTCGCGGTTGGAGTGAGTTTTTGTTGTTTCTTTTGTTCTTGGGGTGGTGGTGCTTCGTGGGGGGTTTTTTCTTTTGGGACTGCTGTTGTTGGTGTTGGTATGTGGGGAGAGTGAAGAGATCGCTGGAGATGCAATGGGGAAAATATATAGAAAATGGCTGACGAGATGATAGGAAGGTTTTGAAGTTTGGGAAGGGGCCGGTCAAGGAGGACGAGGACGGGAAGGAGAAGGTGGAAGAGATGGGGGATGCGGATGTGGAGATGAGTGGAGAGGCGCAGCCTGCGGGGATTGATGTTGTGAGTTGTGATTCTACTTCTAGTTCTTTTCTGCTCGGTTCTTTTGGTTTGATTGTCACGTCACGTTTGGATTCGTTTCTTTCTACACTATGTCAGATGCTGTCTGTTGTTTCGCATCTTCAAAGCCTAACACGCCCAGGACTCGGAGTACGACAACTACATCGAATCCGACGATACGGACCTCGACCGGCAGTCCTTCTACGCCTCGACCGCCGGCGGGTCCCTCGCCTCACGCGTAACCTCGTACCGCTACGAAAACGGGCGCCGCTACCACGCCTACCGCGACGGCACGTACTACGCGCCCAACGACGAAGCCTACTCCAACTACGAAACCATCGTGCACCACCTGTGGCTGCTCACCCTGCACGACCAGCTCTTCCTCGCGCCACTGACATCCCCCTCCCGCATCCTCGACATCGGCACCGGCACCGGTCTCTGGGCAATGGACATAGCGGACTACTTCCCCGCAGCCGAAGTAACAGCCACGGACCTCTCCCCCATCCACCCATCCAACCTCCCTCCCAACCTGACCTTCGAAATCGACGACGCAAACTCCGCCTTCACCTACCCAGCCAACCACTTCGACTACATCCACATCCGCGGGCTAACCGGCTGCATAAAATCCTGGCCCGCGCTATACTCCTCCTGCCTCACCTCCCTTCGCCCAGGGGGCTGGATCGAGCACCTAGAATTCAGCGTCGAGACGTCGGCCTCAAAAACCTCAACCGCCTACTCGGACCAAATCCTGACCGCCTTCAGCCAGAGCGTGCTCAGCGTCGGCGAGCAAAAAACCCACATGTCCTTCGACGTCATCAACTCTATGCACCCGACGCTCGCAGCCTCGGGGTTCGTGGACGTCCACACGCAGACGTTCATCTGGCCGATTGGGCCGTGGCCGCGGGATCCCTATCTCAAGGATTTGGGGCGGTGGGGGGAGCGGAACTGGGCGGATGGGATCGAGGGGTGGGTTATGGCGCTGTATACGAGGATGTTGGGATGGACGTATGAGGAGGTCAAGGCGTTTGTGAGGGATTTTCAGGCCGTGGTTAAGGACCGGAGGGGGCGGTATTGGCAGGAGGTGAGGGTTGTTTATGCGCGGAAGCCGTTTGAGGGGGAGGTTGTGGGGGAGGGAGAGGGGGAGGGGGAA
>SAUA01000205.1:0-37136 GCA_004335185.1 Phoma sp. RAV-16-625 | reverse complement strand
GTGTGTGTGTGTGTGTGTGTGTGTGTGTGTGGTCACGTGCTGGCGTGTGCTGCTGTGGGCGTAGGCGTGGTCTGGGCTGTTTGGAGGAGAAGGCGGACGATAGCGTGGACGTGTGCAGTGCTGCAGAAGGAGGAGGACAAGATCGAGGACGAAGACGGTGCGTGCGGAGAGGCAGGCTAGGCTGGCGGTGTTGCTATCGTTGTGAGGTGTGTTGCATGATCAAGGCAGCCAATTGTCAGGCAACAATTGGACGAAGACGTGGTGTGTGGTGTGTGTGTGGTGAAGTGTGTGACGTGTGACGCGTGGGTGCGGGGGAGATGGCATGCGAGTGGTGTGACGTTGAGAGGCCGTGAGGGAGCTCGACGGCAAAGTCAAAGGGAGCGCGCCACACCTGGTGTGGCTGTGTGGCTGTGTGGCTGTGTGGCTGTGTGTGGCGGACCCCGCGAAGTGGATGGGATTGCATGTGCATGACTGCTGTAGGTGGGGTCGCGCTTTGTATTCACCCGCCTGTTGACTCAACGCGTGTGTAGGAACTCGTGCGAGCCCCGTACATACTGTGTTGTTTCTGGCGCATCACTGCATCCCTCCACCACCGTCTCGTTCGCCATGACAGAGCCTGAACCGCCCTCCGTGGCCGCCCTCAGCATCGCTGCTACCGCTGCTGAGCCCGTGTCCAAGGCCACCGCGCAAGAAATCAATCCCTGGGACGTACAGGCCGCCACCGACGCCGACGGAAACATCCAGGAATTCGACTACGCTGCCATTTCCGCCCAGTGGGCCACCAAGCTCATCGACGATGCACTCCTCGAGCGCTTCGAGCGTGTCACTGGTCACAAGCCGCACCGCTGGCTGCGCCGACGCCTGTTCTTCTCGCACCGCGACCTCGAGCTGATCCTGGATAAGTACGAGAAGGGCGACGACTTTCTGCTCTACACCGGACGCGGCCCCAGCAGCGATGCCATGCACATTGGCCACACCATCCCCTTCGAGTTCACAAAGTGGCTGCAGGACGTCTTCGATGTGCCTCTCGTCATCATGTTGACCGACGACGAGAAGTTCCTCTTCAAGGAGAAGCTGAAGCAGCCCGAGGTCTACGAGTTTGCTCGACAGAACGCAAAGGACATCATCTCCATTGGCTTCGACCCCAAGAAGACCTTCATGTACATCGACTCTGAATTTTTCACCTCGGGCTTCAACAGGCACTTCAACCTCAATGCTACCGAATTCGAGAAGCTCATCACAAACAACCAGGTCCGCGGCGCTTTCGGCTTCCATGGTTCGACCAACATTGGCAGCAATGCCTTCGCTGCCAAGCAGTGCGTCGCTGCTTTCGCCTCCTCCTACCCTTTCATCTGGGGACAAGACCATAAGACATACCACCGCTCCAAGCAGCTTGCGGCTATTCCTTGCCTCATTCCCTGCGCCATCGATCAGGACCCTTACTTCCGTCTAGTTCGCGAAAACTGCAGCAGAATGGACCAGCCCTCTCCGAAGCCCGCCCTCATCCACTCCAAGTTCCTTACAGCGCTGCAAGGTGCAGGCGGCAAGATGAGCGCATCCAATCCTAATTCCGCCATTTTCATGAGCGATACCGATAAACAGATCAAGAAAAAGATCAACTCGCACGCTTTCTCCGGTGGACAAGAGACGCTAGAGCTGCAGCGTGAGAAGGGCGGCAACCCCGACATTGATGTTCCATACCAGTACCTCTCTTACTTTGAAGACGACGACGAGAAGCTGCTCAGACTCGCCGACGAATACCGTAAGGGTGAGCTCACAACAGGCGAAATGAAGCAGACGTGTGTCGACATGATGTCACAGTACGTGAGGAAATTCCAGGAGGCGAGGGCCAATGTCACAGACGAGACACTTGACGAGTTCTTGCGCCCCAGACAGTTAGAGTGGAAGGGCAACCCTAACGTGGTCAAGCCCAAGGCCGAAGAGAAGTCAGAAGGGGAGCCAGCGGCAGCAGGCGCAGATGGCCAGCCCATGACCAAGAATCAAATGAAGAAGCTTGCAAAACTCGCGGAGCAGGAGAAGAAGAAAGCCGAAAAGGCTGCGGCAGCAGCTGCAAAGAGCTAGAGGGCAAGCAAGAAACCAAAAAGAACAAATTCACCAGTACCCACGGCCTAGTGCCGATGCTCAGAATCTCCTTCGTCTCAATGCGCTCAGTGAGTTGATTTTCAGATGACTATTGCAGGCTGACTCTACCAAGTCCGCATTGTTGTGATTGCACGACTTCGTCGAGTTCCCACGAACGTGCTGTGCGACCACCAGTGTTACTCGCCCTCATTTCCCTGGAGCATTGTAATGGCGTACACTTGCTATACGTCTAGGCTTCCTTTACTGGCACGGTCGGGGTTCAGATCGCGGGGCGGGACAGGAACGTTTGGTACCTGCTTCCGTAGCCTACCATTATTTACTTCCCGCCCGGCCCGCTCACACCAACAGAAAGCTTGACCGCACATTGAGGCGCTGCCGCCTCCACCTCCGAAGCATTCCACTCGCTCTAGTCTCTCCGCTCCTCCAACATCACGCGACGTTCTACCATTCTCTTCCATGTCCTCAGTCTCGCGCTTTCCCCATTCGGTCAACTCGGCCCAATGCACTACACCTCATCGACCTTTCATTCGCTCACCGCACTTCCAAACTCGCTACTGACTCCTCCTGACTAGCACAAGTGGGCCCCCACGGCCTATCTAGATCATCAAGATGTCATTGCGTATAGTCGCATCCCTTGCTTCCGGGCGCGCTCGAAATGTCGAAGAAAACATCTGGGTTGTTTCACGTGCCATAAACAAGCACGATCTCCCATCCTTCCACCCCACTGAGACTGCTTCGTTGCTACTTGTTCGTCCTCATATTCCACCCTTGACGAGTCGGCTTTCGATAGCCGCTCGAACCCCCAATCAATCATGATATCCATTGGCGAGACGGAAGGGCAGGTTGTCAGAGAGCAGACGTCATCTTCGTCTGCCCGGCGCCAGAACAGAACGTGCTCGGATGGCTCAGGAGACACCAATCTATCTACCGCCGTCACCAACACAACCTACAACTCAGCTGCGCCGTGCTTAATACAGGTTCCTATCACCTCGACGGCAGCCAATGATGTTGAACAAAACATGACTCTCCGGCAAGGTCTCCGCCGCTATCCAAAAGCAATCATGTGGTCCGTTCTCTTCTCCTTGACCCTGATCATGGAGGGCTACTCTACCATACTCGTCCCAAATCTATACTCTCTCGACTCCTTCCGTCACCAATTTGGCACGCTGCAACGCAACGGCGACTACGAGATCAGCGCTGTATGGCAGAGTGCACTAGTCAATGGCGCTTTGGCAGGCCAGATCGTGGGCCTCTTTGTAGCTGGTTGGCTGGCCGAGAAGATTGGGTACCGCGGAACCCTCATGATCGGATTGACGGCGATTACTGCTTTCATCACAATCACGTTCTTTGCAACGAACAAGCCAATGTTGCTGGTAGGACAGTGTTTACTTGGGGCGCCATGGGGCATCTTTCAGACAATCAGCACGGTGTATGCTGGCGATGTGCTGCCTGTTCAGTTGCGGGGGTATTTGACCACGTACGTGTACTGTCCAATGCTTCGAAATAGCCATTCCAATCCATCGATTAGCCTTCAAAACTGATTGAAACAGATACGTAAATGCCTGTTGGGTAATCGGTCAACTTATCGCTTCTATTGTACTGCGCACAATGCTCTCCATTCCCTCCTCGCAATGGGCGTATCGGATCCCTTTCGGTCTGCAGTGGGCATTCCCCGTTCCCATCTTCATCGTCGTAATTCTCGCTCCGGAATCGCCGTGGTGGCTGGTCCGACAAGATCGTTTCAAAGAGGCAAAAACTTCGCTTCGCCACTTGCGCAGGCAGAGTGACGACGAATCGGACGCCAATTTCGACGCAGGTCTGGAAGAGACGCTAAGATGTATCAAACAAACTAACGACAACGAGAAAGAAGCGCAGAGTGGAACCAGATACGTCGACTGCTTCAAAGGTGTAGACAGGAGAAGAACAGAGATAACCTGCATGTGCTGGATTATCCAGACACTATGTGGCAGCACCTTCATGGGCTTCTCGACCTACTTCTGTACGTTTACCCCTACTGACGCCCTTTTCCACTGAGAAAACTCATCAGATCTATGCTAAAGTCTGGAATAGATGAACAGGCAGGCCTTAGTGCCCGCCATGCTTTCACGCTCTCTCTTGCACAATTCGCCCTTGGACTCCTTGGCGTCCTGGCTTCTTGGCTTCTGCTCTCATACCTTGGCCGCCGCACAATTTACCTGTCGGGCCAAATGCTAACATTTCTTTGTGTCTTGTTGATCGGCATCCTAGCCTGTTTTCCACACTCGCATCCATCTACATCTTCCACAAACACAAACATGCCTCGCTCTACTGGCGGAGGTGAGCGAGTGGAAGGTGGAGGACCGATACCTTGGACGATCGCAGCACTTCTCCTTATGTTCACTGCCGTCTACGATGCCACAATTGGCCCTCTGTGCTATACGCTCGTCTCGGAAATCCCCTCAACCCGCTTACGTTCAAAGACCATTGTCTTGGCGCGTAATTGCTACAACATCTCAGGTATAATCACCAATCTCATCACGCCTCGCATGTTAAACCCGACAGCTTGGGCTTGGGGAGCTAAGTCAGGTTTCTTCTGGGCCGGAACGTCGGTGATTGGGCTTGTATGGAGTTGTTGGCGGCTACCCGAGACCAAAGGAAGGAGTTTTGCTGAGATCGACACGCTGTTTCGCAACGGGACGAAGGCTAGACAGTTCAAGGAGACAAGGATTTCGGGAGGCATGCAAAGAAGGGAAGTAAGCGGAAGCAGTAAAGCAAGTGAGGCGTAAGCACTACTGCGTTACTCAATGTACTGCAGGATTCTCGGCACTAAAGCCTTAATTATACATTCGGCTCCTGGTTGTTTCCGCTCTTGACAGGCCACTAGGAACGATGAAATTCTCAGCATTTGATCGTCCCCAAGTGAGAAGACTGCTCTTTTCCTCGTCACAGATTGTGTGACATGTGTAGTAAAGACAATATTTGAGATCGAGAGCGACTCCACGACACTATAACGACAGAACCTTTTCAACGACACAGACCTCATATACAATAGAGATTAAATACGTCACAGAATTAAGCGACGCTCATGCAACCAATCATAGTCCGTCATCGCATCCTTCACCAGACTGTCCAACCGCCCCGCCAATTCGGTTCCAAACTCCGCTTCCCACATTCTCTTCTCGGCTGCAATATCGATCGCAGCGCTATCGAGCTTCTCTTCTAGGACCGAAGTGCTGGCCAGCAGCGTGTCCTTCATTCGCCGCTCCACGGAATGCATCTTCCCCTGCTCTTCCTGACCCGTTGCCTCCCACGCGGTTCTCACTCTTGTTGGGTCCAATCCTACCAGCTCTGCGTAGTGCTGCACGAGCGCGGGTGAAGTAAGATCCGAGGCATCCAGGATGATAGGCGCGTTGCTAGAAGGGCCCAAGAACCCGCTCTGCTGTTGCGGATCCGAGTGCGTCTGTTGTGAGATGATGAATCGGTATAGAAGGATGTGCCAGCGATATGTACACTCCCACTTCTGCACCATCTCGCTCGAGGCAGAGCGTGTCGTTTCAAGGCCCTCATTGTCGATGCTTGTACGCAGCGCGCTTGGGAACGTGAGCGCCGGGTGACGGATGAGGAACGTCGGTCTAACTTGAGACCAGAAAGCGTCAGAGATGACTGTAGGGTTGGAATGATGCTGCTCCTCATTCTTGATGGTCTCTGGTGAACGCAAGGCACTCTTCTCGTCATGCAGAAACATGCTCTCGATCGACGACCTGATCATCCAGTTCACATGTTCTTTGACGAAAGTCCCTTTGCCTTTTCTCTCCGCTTCCGTCACCCAACCATCCCATCCTTCACTCCCCTTCGCCAGGGCGGCGTGTATGCCTTTTTTCTCAGAGTCACTCCAGAGTTCGCAAGGGCGCACCAGGGTGTCATGCATAAAGCGGAAAGATAATGCAGGCAGGAAAAAATACCCGTCGCGTGGATGAGAGATTATGGACGGCTGAGAGGGCAGGGCGAGGAGATGCGTAAGGAGGTTGGAGGCTGTTCGAGGAATGGATATGACGATGTTGTGTTGAGGTGGCTTTGTGAGGTCCGCATTAGACACTTCGAGACTGTCCATCATGTTCGAGTGGAATAATTCACATATGTAGCCGGGATGGCTGGTTTCGAGGAAAGCCGTGGGTTTGTCGAAACGGACGTAGAGCCTGATCAAAGCAGCCTCTAACAGCAAGGACACCTTTTTGTATGAGGTGCGAACTGGTATTGTTACACGTGTCTTTGCTGTTTGGACAGTTTTAAGGTTGGCGCGCATGCATGTCAGCGCACGCCATTCTTCGGCTAGGTGGACCAGACGAGAAAGTACCAGTAATAGGAAAAGACGAAACCTCAGAATAGGCAGTACATTACAATGCAGCTAGTAACACACGCGTTGGGGTACGCATCCGTCAATGGATAGGCAGGAACACAATGTCTAGTCTATCGTGGTGACAGTCCACTCATGCAATGCATATAGCGAGACGCCTCGAAGGCGAGAAAAGGGGTATATTGCGGGTAACGAGGGTAGCAAAAGGTATCGATAGAAGAAAGCAAATGACATGAAGGGGTATATGAAAAACCAAGCAGGGTGACGCTAAACCACGCTATGCCTATACGCAATGCAAAAGCCAAAAGGGGCGCGCTGAGAAAAGAACAGAAGTTGAAAAGTAGCATGATAAAACAGGGAATAGCAAAAGGTCGTGCCGAAGTAGACGACGACCTCGGGAAGAGAACACTAAACCAGGCTCAGATGCCCCAGCCTTCCCACCCACGATCGAGCATTCTCTCGATTTGGCCAAGAATAACATGGTTGAGCTCTCCAAGGAAACGGCCATTTGAAACTACGTCGATTTCCACTGACTCTTGATGGTCGACAAACCCGCCACGAAGGATCAGCTTCACCCAAAGGAGTAGGCTTGCACAGCCAATGTGGCAGGATGCGTCGTTGAAGGAGATGATATCATCAGCCGCAGATGTCAAGAAGCGCGAAGTGTTCGGCAGAACCTCCAGGTCTGGTATTGACGGCCACTTATCTGGAACACTGGATATCACATGGATGTCTTGACTAAGCTCTGCGAACTGGTGTATAGGTCCCGAAAATGTTGAAGGGTTGGTGGCGTATGAAACCACTGTTGGCTGCATCGTCGCGACCGTGCTTACTTGCGATAGTAGCGGCGTCTTCGAATGCCGAGATGAAATGCTTGATGCAAATCTTGAACTTGCGGCGACGGTTGCGGCCCATACCACCAGAGCGGCCAGGAACAAGCTTATTTCAGCACCGATGACCCACGTGAGTGACCCGTTTGATTCGAACCATTGCTCCAAAATACGAATGGAGAGGCGCAGAGCCTCCTCAGTGGGTGGCAGATATTCGTCAGCAGGGCATGACCAAAGCTGGTCTACCCATGATTGAAGTGTAGTTCTCAATGCAGAGAACTCGGATTCCGATGTGACCTTTTTACCAAGAATCCAGGATTCGCCCGACACAGCCAATAGGGCGCGCATTGGCACGAGTCTCGTGAGTTTTGCCGACCGAAGTCGAAGGACAGTCGGAGGTGAGTCATCCAAAAAAATCTCTATGTCTGAGTCTGTATCAGACGTGGGTGTACCGAAAGGTGTATAATGTGCTGCGATAAGCACTGCGGACTGGAAGCAGTCGTATCTATCCACTACCGGGCTGTTTAAAGCTTCCATAACGGTTGCGGGACTGTACAAGTGTTGTTGAATAGCGTTTGTCCACATGCGAGGGCTTCTCGCACTCCACAGGGTTCGGTGTGCCGGGAAAGGAATGTCGTTGCTTGCAATTGGCAAGTACAACTCACAATGACGCGTAAGTAGCATGCACTGCTGGTATTCCAGTATGTAGCATGACAGGAGCAGGTGTTGCCTCGCAGATAGTTGCACCCATTGTATCCAGCGGTCCTGGACTCCATTTGCGGGCGCAGGAACAAGGGACGTAAGTCCGATGATGGCCGAAGGGTGAAGGCTACGTATTCCTAGTGACTGCAGAAAGTATTAGCAACATGGTAACGATCAATGAGTGAGCGGAATGCGTACCCTTCTATACATCGCCACGAATCGTGGCGAAAGTGTGTTCGCGCAGCGTTGCGCGCAATACTGAGCGAACACTTCGACCAGAAAAATGGTTTGATCATCGCAAAGTCTGTCGCATCTGGCTGATTTAGATCGATCTCTCTGCTTAAGGTTAGCATGTCACTTCCCATTATTGGTACAGTGCGGAGGGCGTACCTTATCGAGCAGCTTGACACAGATTTTGTGAAGCTTTGCAGCCACTTGTCTGTCGTAGACATTGTTGCTATGCTGTGCTCCGATAGCAACCATCGCGGCGTAGAGCATGGGCGGTGCTTCTAAGCTGGAGAAGGTAGGTCGATGGACGATGGGGAAAGCGGGATCAAAGAGCCTCCAGTAATTGTTCAGATAGTGCTCATATTTATGAATGTGGGCGGTTTGGCTCATACCGTATTGTTCCTCAGGAAACAGCTCCATCCTTTCATCATGGTCTACTTGAGCCACATTGTTTGCGCAAAAGTGTTCGTAGTGCCCTAGTGAACCCATAGATGCATGCATCGGCATATTGGCCTGGGGGTATGAAACGGGGACGTAAGGCAAGCTGGATGCTACAATGTTCTTCTCCTCCTGTGGCCAAGAATACTGAAAGTTTGAGACGTCCGACGTTGGCGATTGCGAGCCGTTGCCCCATGGTCCAATGAACGAGGCATTGGAAGATGCACGTGTCCGAAGTATCCCCGATCCGTATGGCGGTGTTGCGTAGGTGTGGCTATACTCAGGAATGGGAACAGGAGAAGTGTAACCACTCGAGCAGGAGTAAGGCGATGGTACGAAAGAGTCGTGCCAGTGTGCTCCTGTGTTTATGCCTCCATCGACCAGCATGGGGCCTGATATTGAGTGACGATTCGAGAAGGCTAGATTTTGATGCTTTAGATGGCTAGGCCTACATGTCAGCTACGCGCCAATTAAATGAAGGGACGTTTACGAAGATAGGAGATGTAAGGAAACGGAGCCAAAAGGTTCACGATATGCGTGCGATAGAACTCACTTAGGAGGAGTCTTGAAACTTGGACTGGATCGAAAGACATGATTGCAAGAATTGGAAGGAGCAATCCTTGGAGTACGAGGAAGTTGAGGAGTACGAAACAGATTTGGGTTGTACCTTGAAAATGCGGTGACCTCTGGATGAGGGGACAGAACCTGCTGTGGGTGATATGTCAAGGTCGGTTGAACAGGTTCAACAGGTAGTGTCGTCGGCATGGATATAGGAGACGTGTGAGCAGAGTGCTCGCTACTGGATATAGACGGTTGACGAGACGCATTGCCAGCTTCGTTACTGCAGTCTCTCAGTATTGGTAGTCTTTCGAGGACGCTACAACTCACTGTCGTTCTTCGTGTCGTTGCAACAAGTCGGTCCGGAAGAAGGTCTTGCCACAATCGGGATACTTGCAGAACATGGCACCTTCCCGGGCGTGATTCCGCTGGTGGCGTCTAGTTTCGGTATTAGGCAAGTTCTCTATGACGAGTGTTACATGGGTTACCTCAGATGCTCTGCCCGCGTGTATGACTGATATGAGTCAGTAAAGTTTCACACAGAAGCAAGTTGGCCAAGAGAAGATGAGGTCCGGTCAAGGGAAAAATAGCAATCGGGAACTGTAGATGAACTTACACGTCCGCATTCACAATCATGTATCTTGAGGCCCTTTTTGGCTTTGCTTACTCGCCCTGTCTTGGTGTAGTTGACTGTAGACATGACTGACGCGTTGTTGGGGCTTGTAGTCGACCGTTGTGCAAAGCGAGAAGAGGTGGTGTCAGATCCGCTAGGAATTTCCTTAGTGGTCTCGGAATGGCGTCGCGGGAACGCAGCGAGACCATTCGATTTAGTTGATGATTTCTTTCGGCGTCTGTCTTTAGGCACGGGAGTAGGAGTGTCTATGGGCTGTTGCTTTTGCTTGATAGTCAAAACCAATGGGTGACCGTTTGTCTCACAAGGTTCGGACATGATCAGTAGAGGACGCGTATTGATGTATATACTGGAGCCGACGGGGGTGGGGCCAGAAAGGATCAGAGCGTCAAGTGGAGTTTCGGGTAAGGTCGACTAAATGGTCCAGAACTGGTAGCACGGCAGACGGCTAGAGGCTAACGGTTATGTCCAAGGGGAAGCCGGCGTATTTGCCATCTAACGATGATAGGCAGACTGGAGACGCGAGTATGGGATGGGTGACGAGCGTCCTAGAGAACAGACGACTAGATGGTGTGAAGTAGACCAAATGGGTCGCTGACCGATCCAAATCAGGATCCGGCGATGTAGGGATGGCAAGCGAATGCACTGCGCCCACGTGCAGTTGGAGAAAGACACTGTAAATATCTGCAGGCTGTGCCTGAGCCAAGCCAAAATGAGGATCTGGGTTGAAACGATGAGACTTTTGACAAGCGATGAGGTATGCTTGAAGTCCGAGTCGCGCTTGTGGAGTAACAGGGGGCATACTGGAGAAACGCCAATGGCGATGCGGTGGACGACCAAGGATCATATTCAGAGATGGAGCCCACGGGCATGGCTGCGGGCGTGTAACCGAACGGTTCCATAAGCAAGACAGGACAGCAGGGAGTCCGCGCTCTAAAAATGGGGCACGGGACATGGTCGCCGGGTGGATAGAGGTTGGGACGGCGACGCCATGTTGCGGACCGTCCCTGCCTCTGACCACTGAAGCAGAGCGCGGTACACGCTGCAATGAGAGGAGGCTTGCACGCTTGGTACCCGAAATAGCGACTCGCCAAACAACGCCCGCGCTCAGCCCTCCTGCAACGGCACACCAGTCCTGCTTACGCCGACGCGCAGGATCACCAGATGCCGGCAAGGCGACTACATCTGCAGGAATAGCAAGATGCGTTTCTGCGATGCGCTGCGATGCAGTATGATGACGACGCTGAGTCTGTCACTCGGCGTCTCAGGGCAGGCGTCGTCCACCTACCCACGGAGAGCCCCCCTGCAGTTTGTATAATAACATTCAACTAGTGTATTTGTGCACAAGACGCCTCTCTTGGCGTGTGGGCACTGACCCAAGAGCGGCATATGCGTGATGGCGTCTGTAGCCCTGCCGCCCTGAGGGGTGGTCAAGAAGACTTGCGAATTTCACGTCTCCCATGCTAGGTATCTGCGAGTCGGCGGCCGCAGACGGTACGTGATGGTTGCATCGAACGCGACCTCAATTTCAAGCTGCTGCAAGCTGTTGGGGGGCGGGCCCAAGATGGTCGCAGTAGTCCTGCTCATTCGTTGATGCGTAGAGATGAAGAGCGTAAGCCCGGCGAAGAGTCCCTCCGTGCAAGCCACGCCGGGTACAGCTGTCACTAGGTCGCGATCCCGCACCATGTGGGACAAGCTTTCTTCAATCTCCAATCTCCACAAGCGCCTGTGGGGGGCCTGACAATGGAGCGCACCCGACCGCGAAGATTGGGAACGAACGCGTCAACTAGCCTTTTCTCTCGTTCTCAGCCTTTCAAGGCTTGGGCGTGAAGAGGCGGCACTAGGTCCACTAACGGCTCACAAGTTGTATAGTCCGAGTCCCCGTGCAGAAGCGTTGACTTGCTTGATGTGTGTCACGGCGGCTGCATCGGTGACTGCATATTGCTTGTGTGCCTTGGTTTTGCGCCTGTATCTTTTGAAGACGGTGCACGCTTGCACGTCAGAGTGCGGAAGGATCAAAGAGCCGCCTCAAAGCATGGCTTGGGGGACCTGCTTGTCGCACGTTGTTGGCGGTCGGCGAGCCTTGCTTCCCACACGGTCGGGATAGGGCCGCCAGGGCTGAGAGTCGGACTAGACACCGAGCCACTGGTCAATAGGAAAGGGAACCCTGACAAGCCGTCTGCCAATCGTCCACACACATGAGAGTCGCTGGAGCCGGGCGACGGCTGGCGCGTAAACAGTGGTAAGAGGCCATGTTCGGACACAGGTGAAGAGATGCGCATGTCTTTCAGCCCAGTCCACGCGTTTTGACGAGCCGGGAACGGTGGTCAAAATGGAGTTGAAATGGCTCGTGCATCGATGTAAATGTCGATCAGCCCAACTGCTAGACGGACATGCCATTTGCCCCTTCAGTGCAAGCGTACAATGCAGCCTTGCTAGCAGCTAGTGACCTCTTTGCTCCTGCTCAGACAAGTTCAGAGAGGGCGCATCAGGACGAGTCGTCTGTTGTAAAGCAGAGTGCAGTACAGGCATATCATGTTCTGTTCGGCGGTGCCACTCCTCATGTATCCAAAGGCACTCTATGCCGGGTGGTGAGAACCCAAACCAGTGACAGACCTCCACCGCCGGGTGATACAGTAAGAAGTGGGACGTCGCCAAGTTGTCCTCCCCAGCTGCGCGGTGCATACCAGATGAGGATAAGTCGAGGTGTCGGCACGTGTTTGAAGCGACGCCAAAAGTGCTGATCATCAAGGTCTCCTCGATAACAACGTTCATCGGCCAACAACGTTCATACCAACTGCCCACTCCGGCCCAGCTCCGAGCTTCAATGACAACGACATGGTATCCCGTCCAAGGAGGTGTGTGACCAAGTGTTTGACCAAGTATGGGCGGGAGGCTGGTCGCCGTCTCCCGTGCTGGCCGTTCGCTAGCGAGCAAAGGCAACAGAACAGGTAGGGAAGTGGAATCCGCTTGGCCGTATCTCGGTCGGCTGCAAGCGATCTGGACTGTGCGACGCCCCCCGAAGTTATTCCGGACGTCTTCACGAAATGTGCATCCATCTTGGCTCTTGTTCATCACAGCCATTGTCAAGTTCGGTGCTCGACAGGGGTAAGACCAGCGACTACAAGCAGGATCAGTTGCACTGCGCGCTCGTCCGACACGGTACGTCGTCTTCGGCCTTCCCGGCGACGTGGCTACACGGTGAGCTGCTCACAGGCTTGAGAGTGGGAGGATTCCCCGCAGACCTGGTCAAATCTCCAGGATCCATCTTGCCTGCATGTCGCAATCACCTTGCTTCAGAGCGTCTTGCGTCCAGGCACGTGCAGGACCAGCCTTGTCGCGAAAGCTCTCCAATGCAGACGTTTACCGCCGTCCGCCTCCAGGGGTATGCATCCTGCACACCAACACCCTGTCACCGTGTATCACTGTCTGCGGCTGCGCGTCGCCCGCTCCCCTACTCAGGCGCTGTTCGCGCAGGACCACGTAAAATGCACCTGTCGCTCACTGCACAATCATCTTCACTGCCTCGCAGTGAATTATTCGTCGGCGGTGCACAAGTACAAAAGGACGCTAGCGGGCTGTTCCTTCCCGCTGCTAAACATAGCTCATCGCGCTGAGCCCCAACCAGTGACCACGAACATGAGGCTACGATGCTGAACCTTCTCCATCTGCCACAAATCTGCCTCGCCAAATGTGTAACCGACTCGGTCATCTCCATAATGTTGGTCATGTGCTCGAGAGTATTTTGGCTCTACATTAACACACTTTGGTGGCAGTCGCAACCGTACATGTGACCTGCTGTCACCTTGGCCGCTGGCAAGATTATCCATCCTCCGAGTAGGGTCGCGCACACAAAAACTCACCTGCCTTTTCGCCTGAAAAGGTTGTGTGAAACTGCCGTTCTGTGCGTTGAGCAGATCAAGTCAAGATCTTCCCCGTAAGATAAGTTGACCTATCACGCCCGTATCATCACATTAAGGACAACTGCGTGCTTGAAAGATCCTACCAGATCCCTATACCTACATCGTGCATAGCTGCTGGGGGCCTGTCGGTCCGACCGACGATGCCGTTCAAAGCGTCTCAGCACCCTATTGATCCTGTGCAGGTCCAAATCAAACCACGCTTACTTGCACCCTACCACGCATGATCAATGATCCTTCGTCCGTGACTCATGCCAGGCGCATCTGGGTCATATCTCGATCGAAGACCACACGTCCGCTTATCCCATGTATGGGTCGAGAAATTTATTCGAGCCTCGACAATTCCGTCAACTTGAAACATCTCGTCTGCTCGTGTCCCGCCGTTGCTGACCATGTACGGTGTCTTGCTGAATCTCGTTTGTTCTGCTTACGCCCCGAAGCCTCGTTCCAGCCTGCCTGAGCTCGGCCTTCTCACCGGGTTGGCGGCCAATGCCATGGTCGTGCAGGCGTTGGCCCCACCACCCCGGCTCTATACACCAGTCACCCCTTGCCCCTGCATTGCGGCCTATACTACAGCGTGCCCAAAACTTACCATGGTACATCCCCCTTCCTCGAATGGCCCGACAACCAACAGCATGGTTCTGGTAGGATCCGCGACGAACCCGCAAGCTATTCGGCACGCACGGAACGACTAGACATCGGAGACGTGCTTCCGAAGCACACGCCGCAATCAAGCGCTAGCCTTTCGATCAGAAGTGCAGCATGGGCCCTGGTTTTCAGTGCGTTGGTGTGAGTCAGTCCACAGCATTTGCGCCTCATGGTACGAGCACCTGTGTTATCTTTCGTACATGAAAAAAAAGTCATTTCGTTCTGGCATGCGAGCATGGAATTCTGGGTGAGCATTAGCAAACATGTAAGACTTGTCAAGTCTTTGCGCTATACCGACACTATGGTGTTTTGCGATCGTTTCTGAAGGGACGAATTCGGCAAAACATGGTGCTATTGTCAATTGTTCTTGGACCTTTAAAGTAGTCTATGACTCTATCCTTTTCTCTACATCAGGACTGGGCTTCATACTAAGGGAGACGTTTGTGAAAACGTTGCAGTGCCAGACAGATGCTGCAATATACACTACCTGCTGCCCTCACGATAGCTGGTTGTAAAGACGTCTCCCTCATCGTCTCCCTCATCGTCGCTCTCATCGTCGCTCTCATCGTCATCAACTACCCGGTTCCCGTCGTCCTCATGTAGAGGTGTGCTGACAACCGACAGTGTCGTAGATAGTGAGGTTGACCGCTCAAGAATTTGCGTTGAATTGTTTCCATCCAATCTCGAACCAAGTGACGCTGGAGACTCCCCGAGTGTACGCGGCGATACGGTGCTGCTGGACTGAGGGCTGGGAGTTCGACTGACGGTGCGCGAGGAAGCCGTGGATGGAACAAGTGTGTCCGAAGTTTGAGATCGATCGGGCATTGATGATTTGACTCTGTTCTCTTGCGAAGAGAATCCGGCCTTCAGGTTCTTCACCTCTTCATTGTTTGAGTTGGGGGGGTCCGCCATCGCTATGCTACGCTTCCTTGGTCGAAGAGTCAAGTCGTCAGACGTCATGTTTGCTATGTTCTGCGTGCGTGCTCGTGAGTAATAGGAAAGAAGTGCCTGGCAGTGGGACATCTTGCAAGTCGGAAACATATATACGGCATAGAGTGTGCGTCACTTCAGACAAGGGTCTCACAAAGCAAGACATAACACCGGCAGTTGGACGTGGGAGTATCTGAGATTCGACTGGTTTCGTTTCAGAGCAATCTACCAAGGTACACGTCTAGTAACCACTCAAGACCGCTTCCTGTCCACAGTGTCAGTGCATGTTATCATGTTGTCTCATCTATAAGGCTTACCCGTGCAATCGCATACAGCGGCTTGATTCCTGTCCAGTATTCGAACTGATGCACGCCTTGGCCAACGAGGACCTCGAGACCATTGACGGTCTTCCAACCAGCGTCTTGCGCCAACTGAATCAGCGCAGTAACAGGAGGCTTGTAAGCCATTTCAAGCAGTGTCATCTGCCCAGCGTTCTTCGATGTCTTAGCCTTCTCGAACAGTGCACACAGTGTCTCGCGAATACTCGAGTCGATGGGCTTGTCAGCAGGGATGGTACCAATAGCGACAGTAGGCAAGCGCTCCAACGCCTCGACGGCGTTCGTATCATTGATGACGCGAACGTCGTATTCGGCGGGAAAGTCAGCTTGCAACTTCTCCATCTTCCCAATGTTGCGACCAAGAAGGTAGATCGGACTGTACTGCATTTCGTGCAGAGCGTAGATGGCCGCACGACTGGTTCCTCCACCACCGATGACGAGACCAGAGTGCTGCTCCCCGGGCAGGCGCTGGTCACCTGCGTTCTTCAGAACAAGAACCATGCCAAGGTAGTCAGTATTACGGCCGACGAGGCGCGTGACTTCCTTGCCAGTCGATTCGTCGATCGAGACTTCTGGCACAATAGTATTGAGAGCTCCGATAGCTTCCACCTCAGGGCCAACACCATCGAGCAAGGAAGTCACGTCCTGCTTCAGGGGAATGGTGACGCTAGCTCCACCAAAATCTGGCGCGCGAATGATGTCCGCAATGGGCGTCGTGTCAGCAGTCTCAACAATGGTGTATTTATGTGGCAGTCCAGTCTCAAGGAAGAGTCTGTTATGCAGACGCGGACTGGGACTCTGCTGGACCGGCGAACCGAAGATGCAGAACTTCTTTGGCTGAATCTCGCCCATCAACGACAGACCACGACGAATATCGGCAGCCGTCAGCTGACCAGGTGCTGTCGCAGACGGGAGTAGAGGATGGGAAACCGGCGTCATAAAGCCGTTCAATATCCTGCTCAGCTTGCCGTGCTCTCCCATGTTGATGGCAATGATCGGTACAGGGTGAGCGGACTCTGCCCACGACTTGAACTCAGCAAGAGCAAAGTTGTCTTTCAGTGATTTGGCTACACCAACAAGCTTGATTACGTGACCGTATTGCAAAGCCCGGTTGTAGTACTGGATCCACGAACCATTGTCCCAGCTTAACTCACCTCTGGGGTCATGGTGGCTGGCGATAATGCTTGTGTGGCCCTTCTGTTCTGTGACCTCGCGAAGGATGTACTCGGGCATCGTCATCTCTAGATCCAAAAATTCACATCCCAGTCGAAGTGCTGTCTGGTACAGTTCTCGGGCCTCATTGTAAGCCTCGTCTGGGAACTTGCCACCTTGCAGTTTGGTTCGGATTGTGAAGACAACTGGCAAAGATGTTGCCTGGCGAAGTGCGGTCAACTGTTCAATGACAAATTCGGGTGACGGTAACCCTTCAGGTGACTTGGGATCCTCGAGTAAATCTACTCGAAGCTCCACTGCATCTGCACCCACGGTGATCTCTGGCAGGTCTTTCTGCAAGGGCTGGACCTGTGGTGCTGAAAGGCAGACAAAGAAGGACTGCTTTCTCTTCCGGATCGACTGCAGCGCCGAGGTCCTTCCTGTGATCATCTTCAGGAAGCGACCGAAATCCTCTAGCGCCCTGACAAACCCTGTGGAGTCCGAGCTCTGGCTGTTAACCAGGTAGTTACTGCACTCCAAGTACCAAGGTTTGCGCCGCAGCCAAACACCCATCATGTCCTCGACGTAGGCTGGCCGCGTCTTGTCGACCTGAAGGAAGTCCATCACCTTGGTAATATCCCGAGACACCAGCAGAACAACACCATTGCTCTTCTGGTAGTCGACGAAGATCTTACGTGCCTCGGGAATTTCGACTATTCCACCACCACAGGCGAAAACATGGCCAGTTGGCTTCTCCTTCATCGTCTTTTGCAGGATTTTGAGCTCCTCCGCTCGGAAGCCCTCCCAACCCTGCTGCTTGATAAGTTCAGGGATGGTCATGCCTAGGTGTTGCTCAAGCGCGGTATCTAGATCAATGAGCGGCCATCCAAGGATACGAGCAGCCCACCCGCCAGTTGTTGTCTTGCCGGCACCACGCATGCCAATGAAGAAGATGGACTTGTCCTTCACCGTCGAACCAACCCTGCTGTCTTGGATTGATTTGTGCGGGAGTTCAACGCCATCGAGCTCGGCCTTGAATATTTGATTTAGGGAGTCCCAGTAGCCGGGCCATGTCTTGCCAGTGCATTCCTTTTCAAGGAGGAGTACAGGCTCAGGTGAGACCAAAGCAAGGACAGCGAAACTCATGGCAACACGATGGTCATCGTAGCAATGGATGCCTTCCTTGGGCGCATTGAGCTGGTAGCCTCGCCCATCAACCTCAATGCCGTCATCAAATTGTCTGCAGGTTACGCCAAACTTAGCAAGCTCGTCCTCCATGGCCTGAATACGGTTGCACTCCTTGACACGCTGATTGGCAATTCCGTAGATACGCGTTGTGGACGATGCGCCATTTGATGATGCCACAGCAGCAAGCACCGATGCGGTCAGGAAAGCATCCGTCATGGGTTCCATGTCAATCTCTTTGACGGCCTTGAGATGTCCCTTTGGCGGACCAGTCACGGTCGTTGAAGTGGCTGACTGCTCGACCTTGCATCCCATAGGCCTCAGCACTTCAATCGCAAAGCGAGCATCTCCCTGCAAAGAGCTCGACCCAATGTTTGGTACTGTACAAGTTGTTCCCGTGATAGCCGCAATGGCCAATGGGTATGTAGCCGAGCTGGCATCACTCTCAACTACATACTCTTTCGGGTTTGTGTAAGGCTTGTTCGGGATATGGTATGTGTTTGCTTCAGTAGAAGACTTCTCGACCTCAACACCGAAGGAAGCCATCATGGTGATGGTCATGTCGATGTAGGGTTGCGAGATCGGTTTACCACCGACCAAGCGAAGCGTCACAGGCTTCTTGGAGTAGGGGGCGCACAGAAGGATAGAGGAGACATACTGAGAGGAAACGGTCGCTGCAAGCTCGATCTCCCCAGTGAACGCCTGCCCTCCCTCACTAGCACCAAAGCCGCCGCAGGCCGATATGCGCAAAGGCAAACTGCCTTGGTTCTCCTGGTAGTCGATATCAATGCCCATGGTTCGTAGCGACTTGACAAGCGGACCGATTGGGCGCTCCTTCATCCTTGCGTTGCCAGTTACGACGGTCGACGTGACACCTTCGACCGGCTGTGCAAGTGAAGTGACTGATGTCAAAAAGCGTGCTGCTGTGCCAGCGTTTCCAAGGTAAAGCTCGTCGTTGGTCGCCTTCAGATTGCCACCGTTTCCAGTGACGACAAGCTCCTTGCCGTCATTTTCCCACGAGAAGCTTGCGCCTTGCATTTTCGCAAGTGCATCCAACATGACCTGAGTGTCGTCAGAATGCAGGAGATTGCTGATGCGACACGATCCGCTTCCAAGCGCGGCAAGGACCAGAACTCTGTTGGAGATGCTCTTGGATCCCGGAGGTGTGCACGTCACTTTCAGATCGGCAGGAACGCCAGGGTGCACTGATATACTGGGGGAGAGAGCAATCTTGATGTCACGATCGGCGACGGTGCTAGCCTTTTTCTCATGTGTCCGGCCAATGCCCGAGAGGAGGACGACCTTTTTGATGCTGCCAGAGTTCTTCTTGTCGACGGCCATGATTCTGATGAGCTCATCAACTGGACAGTGCTTGTTTGCCGTCCGTCTGCGCACCGTTTTGTCCGCGAGCGAGGTGGGTAGGCCGTAGCTAGCGATGCACTTTGTCAAACGTGCGACAGCAGAGGGGTCCAGCACGCCCAGGTAGCGCGCTAGCTCTGCTTCTTTGACCATGCCAATTGCGACGGCTTCGCCGTGCAGGATCTGAGGGGTGAGGATGGCTTCGAAAGCGTGGCCAATGGAGTGACCAAAGTTGAGCAAATTGCGCAGGCCACCCTCACGCTCGTCGGCGGAGACGACTTCGGCTTTGACGCGCACCGAGCCAAGGACGATGCGCTTCAGTATGTGTGCAATGCTGTCGAAGTTGCGTCTACCGTTGTAGGTCTTCTGATCGAGCGCTGCTAGTATGGTGTTTGCATTGCCCTCGAGCGTGGTGAACTCCTTCTCGTCCCAGATGGCAGCAGTCTTGACGACTTCGGCCATGCCATTGATGACCTCGCGCTTCGGCAGCGTCTCGAGAAACTGCAGGTCGATGTAGATGCGCTCAGGCTGCCAGAAGGCGCCGACGAGGTTCTTGCCGGCGGGCGTATCGATGGCCGTCTTGCCGCCGATGCTCGAGTCGACCATGGCCAGCAGCGTGGTGGGCACCTGGACAAACTTGATGCCGCGCATGTACGTGGCAGCGACGAAGCCGATCATGTCACCAATGACGCCGCCGCCCAGGGCGATGATGACGGTGTCGCGGGTACATCCCTGCGACAGCAGCCAGTCCTCGACGACGCCCTTTGTGTTTCGCGACTTGGAGTTCTCGCCGGGGGGGATGGTGTAGGTGAGCAGGCGCGGAGGGGTGGCGCAGGCCGAGGCGGCGGCGCTGAAGGCCTTTTCGAACGTGGGGATGTATGTCGGGCCAATGTTGGTGTCGGTGATGAGCACATACGTGGACGAGGGGATGTGCTGGACCAGGTCGTCGGCGATGTAGCGCTGCCACAGCCCGTAGTCGACGACGATCGAGTCCTTGCCCAGGATGGCCACCTTGGTCGGCGCCGTAGACGCTCCGTTGGTCGCCATGCTTGCTGTTGTCGAGGGAGATTTGACCCCTCCACGATGTGGTTGTCTGGCCGCGCGTTGACTCAATCCGGCAGAATACTTAGTTCGTCGTGGGATGCGTCGAGCGGTGAACCGACTAAGGACCGCCGATCTTCGCTCCCACATGGCCTCCCATGCCTCCCATGCCTCCCATGCCTCCCACGGCCTCCCATAGGGCTGCAGTTCCTTCTCCACTCATGACATGCTGCCGCCCTTTTTGTACGAGAGACCAGGGAATCCACGTGCAGCATGCAGATCCATGGCACTGCATCTCAGTCAGTCCTCGGTGTTAGAGTGGGCAGTCCCGTCCACCACCGCAGATAGACCTACTGCGTATGATACATCGACTTCTCACTACCTGATCCATACCCATGTCGTCCACAGGCCCCGTCAAAGTCTTGGTCACAGCCTTGATCGAGGCCGATGCACCCAGCCTTGTCGTTCACTTGGGCTTGGACGTTGATAGCGGCCGTGGCGTCTTCAAAGTCGAACGTAGTGCGCCACGCGAAGGCTACCACGACGTTCCTGACATCCACCGCAATGTCTTCACACGACCCGTGAACAAAACGATCTTGGCAAAGTCACTAACATTGCTGTCAACGACCCTGGATATCGCGCTGCGGACCCTCTCCGGCAAGCTGGCTGCGCCTCCATTACCCTTACAGCGCACAAGAATCCACAGCGAAACGCCAAGAAGGGAAAATGTATGGACAGGGAGAACAAGGCCGTGCTGGTGCAAGCCAGTGTCACACCGGCAAGCGGCACGCAGTCTTCTTGCATGTTCCGCCGCTAGAGACCGAAGCTGACGTGCTAGCTGGCGTGAGAGTAATACAAGAGGTCGTTCGCGCATTGGTCCAAGTCATGTCAAGCGGACGGGGTAAGAAAAGCGATGCAGGTCCCGAGCATGGCTGACCGGTCAGCGGCTAAAGAGCTCTACCTTACGCTAAGCTTCCGGAAACCAACCCAAAACGAACGGCTTGGCCATTCTGAGTTAAAGACTTCGATAGCGTACTGGAGGCCTGTCAGGCAACCACAGCCAAGCGAGCCTTGGACACAAGATCCGAGGCGCAAAAGCTGTCGCCAAACGCAGTACTTATTGACGTTCTGTGCCTCAGAAGGCGTGTAGGTTCTGACTTTCTCGCATCATCTCTCACCTACATCGCTCAACCAGCTATTCACCCACTCAACTCAGCCCAAGTCTTCCGCCCTGCAGAATGCTCGTCAAATCCCTTCTTACCGTGACTGCCATGGCAGGCTCCGCTCTCGCTGGGTTCGACATCAGGACTGGACAGACTGAATGGTGGTACACAAACGATGCCGAGGTGAGCTTGCCCGTTGCAGACCGACGTCTTACCCCTGCTTACACATACAGTCAACGTCCATCCTCAACGCCATCTCGTCCGCCTATGCAAGCTACGAATCGGCGATTGAAACCAGAGCTGATTTCAAGAGCGCTCAGGGCGCGTTCTATACATACGCACGAACGCGCAATGGTATCCCAGACATCGTGACAGCGACAGGCACGGCGTACACACGCTACACTACGCTTCCTGACTGGTAAGACCGTTCCGTCACTGCTTGCTACTGATCAGTAGACACGCGCTGACTAGAGTCTTCGTTACACCCCCAACCCCCGCTAACCACTACGAACAGGTACGAAGCTATGCCAACGGAAGCTTTGAAGGTGTTTGAAAGTATCCGCAAAGAAGAAGACAAGATTTGGTCCAGCGTCGTTCCCAAGGCTGCACAAACAAGCGGTAGCCAGGGTGCTGCACCACAAGCGACTGGGAAGAGTATCTACGTCAACGGCGCCATCGTGGCTGTTGTAGGTGCAGTGGCCGCCGCCTTGTAGTTGCGGCCGGTCGCAAAGAACAGTCATCAGTGACAACATTAACGACTTATGTTCATTTCTCGTAGTTGTCAATATACCCAGTCTTTCGTGTGTATCAATGTTAGAGCTATGAAAATTAGACAATGAAATTAGAGTGTAAAAGAGTTAACTGAGTTTCTTGTCTTGTTTCTATAGTAGAACATCACGTCTATATATATATCTATCTCTGATCTAGTCTAAAAGCATTATAAAAAAAACCAATGCTCTAAAGTAGAAATCTAATCTACTTGTGTTAGTAATCTATTACATTTATTATTATTCTTTGCTATGATATTGTCTGGACACGGCTCTGCCCACCTGTGCCAAGCATGCCCAAAAGGTATCAATGCTCACTTAGATGTGAGCACGTAGGCCAGAACAGTATTTATTGCCATCCTGGGTCGGAGGTAGATGCTGCTACATGCCGTTGTCTGACAGATATACTCTTTGGATACTAACGTTGGTTAGCATATCTATATCTCTAGATATAATTTTAACTATAAAGGTCAAATAAGAAACTTAGTTCTTAACAGCACTATATAATGCAAAGACCTAATAATAAATAATCTCACATTAGAGCTAAAACAACTAATGAATTTAATTAAAGTGTATAAAAGTTAACCAACTAGATGCCTTTAAGGCGTAAAGTATATAAACTATAGAGAGTTGTTGCTGAATTAGCTGCAATTCAGCTATTTGTATCTGTATCATACTCTCTGTCTATATCTTATTCTCTAATGTGATCCTTCTATCTTTACGGTGTCTGGCTTTCATCTACCCTCTAGTTCGAAAACATGGCCTACTTTCTTGCTGACAGCAAGCAAGTGTCTATCACAGTAGCGCGGAGCAACAAGTGATACTCCAATCGGCATTCCATGCTCGCCTCGGAACCCCGGTACGTTGACCACAGGTGTATGTAATGCCTTGATATTGGTTAGCTCTCAAAGATAGCTTCTCTGTAACGTGGCACAACTTACAGTCCAGATCAAGCAGAATGCCGCGCTCCCAGTATTCTCGATTCCTAGTGGCGCTTCATCTGGTACACTCGGAGTAATCACTGCCGCGTACCTGCTCAGTATCTCGTCTACAAGGGGTCTCGCCATAGCAATGTTGTCGAAAGCCTCTAGCTGCGCCTTACGCGTGATCCTGTCGCTGTTCTCGACGTGTCCAACAAGCTTTTCTGAAAGCTGTGCTTTAGCCGTGGTATACTCGGGCAGAAAGGATGTTCTTCCCTCAGAAGCGAGGACAGTGGCATGCCATGCGGGAAGGTCGTTGAGATTGTCTGGAAGGAATATCTCCTCAACCTCCGCTTCATGTGCACGTAGCAAGGCAACGGCTTTGTCAAGTGCGGCAATAGTACCAGAGCCGGCGCGCGGCCATACCATGGTCTTCAAGAAAGCAAACTTTGCACCCTTGATAGAAAAATTTTCGGGGGCCGGGACATCATCATGAATCATGAATGTATCAGCCAAAAGTTCAAGATCGTCCACGCTACGGGCGTAGATCCCGAGTGTATCCAGGATGAGAGAGTAAATCTTCTGACCTTCACGTGTGATCGAGTTCCAGGTGGGCTTGAACGCATAAATGCCGTTGTAGGAGCCTGGTCGGATCATGCTGCCGCCGGTCTGAGTGCCAAGGCCAATGGGTGCCTGGAAGTCACCGATGGCGGCCCCAGAGCCTGACGAAGAACCACCTGGCGTCCGTTCCGGATCATGAGGGTTCCGTGTTTTGGGGCCCTCCGTTGTTGCAGCAAATTCGGTCGTAGTGGTCTTTCCCAAGATGAGCGCGCCAGCCTTGCGAAGTATCATGATGGAGCCCGCGTCAACTCTTGGCGCATGCCCGTCGTAGATGCCCGAATTGAACTGCGTCGGCATGTCTAGGAGATTCTTTAGTATATACACGATGTGGTAGATGTTCATCACACGACTGACCTTTGGTATAGATGACATCTTTGACGGCGATAGCCACTCCATGAAGGGGTCCGCGCTCAGAAGATGGAATGGTGTCCAGTGCTCTTGCCTGCTCCATCACATATGCCGAGTCAAGATATGCCCAAGCCTGAACGACTTCATTTCGCGCCTCAATGCGTTGCAGCAGCGATGTTGCATACTCTTCAACTGAAACTTCGCCGCACTTGATTTTGATCAAGATCTGACTGGCTGTCAATCTATACAGATCAAAGGTCATATTGCCCTGGTACTTTGATGGCTGTGTATAGTTGCAGCTTCAAAGTCGACTTCTCACGCTCGGATTCGCTAGATGACACGAGCCTGCTTGTGGCTCGCCAATGCTCAAGCGAAGTGTCGGAAGACGATGTTTGCTTTTGCTGGTTTCGATCGGTCAAGAGAAGGTAGCCTACCTACACGATTGAACCCTAAAACGATTCTTATCAGGTGTCGTTGGACAGAAGTGCAACGTGTCGCTGTGTTAGGCATCCACTTGCATGGTTTACTAGTGCCGCCAACCGAAAAGGCCGGTCTTACAATCTCGCCGCAGAAACAACCACGGCCTCTACCTTTACCTAGACGAAGTGGTCTGGAAGTCTTCAGCATAAGTGAGGACTCAGTGTAAGCTATCTACAGAAAAGAAATGTAGCCCTCTTAAGCCTCATAACTCTCCACGATTGTAAAGAGTTCGCGCCAGAGACTTTGAGGAATTTCAGGTGCATTTGCACCCCAAGAGGCGGGGTAGTGGCACTAAGTAATAGTGTGAGGCTAGCGCGCATGCATGCTTTCAATTTTTACAATCTCCCAGAGCCACGATCGCTCTATCTCGCTGATCGTCGTTTCTACTCAGACTCCAGCGGCTGTCTTCAACCCGACATCCCCAAAAGGCTCTACGCCACTTGTAAATAGATAGAACTCTTTCGCTTCTAGAGGCACTTACTGATTCTGAAAGTGCCCCAAAATGGCATGTCACCAGATTCTCATGGTTCGTGGCAGAATAAGTCAGTCTCTATCACCCATCTGTCGGACAACAGCGTCCACTACAACCGCAGTCGACAGAGCCATGTGTGGAATTTGGGGCTGATGAAAAGAATGAAGGTTACTCTCAGATTGTACAAGCATACCTCGTCGAAACATGATCTTGGTCGGCTGCATTGTTTCTCTTTGTTTAGGCTTGTCAGACTGTAGAGCTTTAACGCTGCCAGCATTACGTCTAGAGTCTGTGCAGCACCACTGGCTATACATTTCCGCGTATAATCAAAGCTTGCGGCGCGAAAGGCCTCGAAACTTATCAGTCAAAGCCGAGAGAAAATATCTCGGCGACAACATAACGGCATACAAGAGTCACCAGAAAGTCAGTACTATGGGAAACCTTCTTCTCAGAGTAGAGCCTTTATCCCCCGTGTCTATGATGATATGGGTGTAGAGCGTTTATGGGCCGGTAACTCATACGCAGACAACATCTTCTGTCGGATCGATTGACCACATACTGCAAGACCGAGGACACTTGAAACTGCCATAGACTTCGTTACAGCTATGACTGTAACGATTGACAGTTCCATACTCGAAGCACTAGATCTAGAGCCCAGATGGCTTCTGAAAAGCATATTTAGAACGATTTTAACGTACCGTACGAGGACTGTGAAGAGGATGGGATCCCCAGGATGACCACCGGATTACACTGTCGTATTCTTGGTTGGCCAGGGCATTTCGAAGCGTTGCAAGACTTTGCAAAGTACATAGCCCCCAAAGAAGGCGCTTCTGTGGCTTTCCGAACGTAGATGGCCGAGGCTAATAGGGAGCAATGCCCATTAACAAAGGTCAGCTCGCATGGTTTCTGGAACGCGAGTATACAAACATCAAGCCATCAATACACAACTATTTGAGCCAATAAAATTCAACCCGCTGTTCGTGTCCATAAGCGGTGAAGTTGCATTGATCTTGACCCCTCATTGATTTACCGGGCATCTAGGCGTTGCTTTGGAAGGACTCAATCTCAAAAACCCTGTAGCCTCTCAAAACGTCCCAGCTGGCTTAAGGTGAACTTGGTACTACGCCGTTGAAGTCGAAGACTGATTGCGATACGGGTGCCTTACTATTCCGCGCCTCACCTAGGTATGGTTCACCGAACGCAAACATGGCCATCCGTCTAGCGCTCTATCCATTCACCTCCATAAAAGCATCTCTGACTGCGTCAACTACGAGCTGAGTCATTCCAGGTTTGACACTTTGCAGCATTCCCAGCCGCACCTATACGCAGCCGCACGTATGGCTTGATCGAGGCTCCATGCCATGCTTGATTGAAACGAAGGAGAGTTTTCAGTATGCATCTCTGTGTCGGGTAGAACACTTAGCCTGAACAAACTGCCGGGTAAGGCATCGAAGATGTCACGGTTCTTGATTGCGCTTGGCCATGTTTCGCTAGAAATTATCACGATATAAAAGCCCATCGATCTGTAAAAAGAACCGAAGAGAGCTGCACTGGCGCGATGTCAGAGTACCCAGATATGAAGTCGCAACAGCGTGATTGCAGCAGCATTTGCAGATGACGAGAATAACGGCGTGACGGCAGCGAATTGATGGCAGCAGCCCAGCCTTTACGACAACAGTGCCTCATAGCAGCAATAGATAGGGACAGGAATAGACACGGATAGCAATAGTTCCGAGTAGCAACACATTTCCACAAAGCTTTTGCTAACGATGAAAGAGATCATATTCTGCTGTATTGGATTTTGAACCAATCTTTTTGTTTGGCTGGAGATTCGGCTTTGCTGACTGTTGGTCTCGTAAGCTCATGTCGACAAGCACTAGCTCAAAATACCGTGTTAACGTTTCTAGTCCTTTATTGGCCGGCGTAGCACCTTTCTTCGCTGCTATGTCGGTCTTCTCGTGGCCTTCGGTCGTCAAATATCATATCGGATGATGAAGCCACGGTCTTTACACCAGTCGTTCGTCAATTGCCAACAGTGTACAATCCTGCTCTTATACTCGACTGGTACTTCTTCATCCGCATCGGAACCGTGGTACACATGGTCTGGTGTGCGACCCATACTTTCTACAATGGCAAGTTTGTCAAGTTTGTCTCTGTAATGCTTTGGTGCATCTCTAGAACTACTTCCTGACAGAAGTTAGACAACGAGTTGTCTAACAAGGCAAACTTTAGTTTAAAGCAACTTTTGACCTGCTTCGTAGCCTGGCGAATGGGCGTTCTATTCGGGGGTCTTGGCTACTAATTTTGGCGCCAGCTCTATCCTTTCCGGAAAGCTTACCTGACCAGCTTTGACAGATCATCTGCAATAAGCGGCTGAACAATTGGGGATTGGTGTCGCAAAGCGAGCACGGTTCGACCTTGGTGTTACCCCAGCTCTTGTTACTGCCTTCGACATCGAGAGAAAGGCAGTGCGCCTCAATCGTGACAGCAGCCTTGTCCATGATTTCATCTGGGCCTACCTTCGAATCTCTTCTAGTCCAACTGAAGCCAGTCGATCTATCGTACCTCCATTTGAACGAGGCTCGCATAATAGGCAATGATGTGCCGACTCCGGTGGGCAGAAAAGCGTAGCGTGGATGATCAAGCTGTGGAACAGTGTCAGCTCGTGGTGCTGGCAGACGACTTTGACCCTTTGCGAACATTACAATCGATGATACTCGCGACGACTACAACGTTGTGGTTACACGTAAGAGGTGCTTTGCCGCCAACCGCGACCTCGTGTCTCGAGTTGGGAAGGGATAAAGTTGTCTGGATATGATCTTGCAGTGTTCCTGTCCCACGAATACCGGAAGGATATGTGAATTAACAGCACAGCCACGAATACCTGCTGATTCCAGCAAAGGCATAGTATCAGGCACGATCAATCAAACCGAATCGGTGCTCCCATGTTCGATATTTCCTGCCATTGGCGCGCTCACGATGCGTGCCGCTTGTTGCAGCATTTTGTCGGGACAGGGCTGAAGCTGAGAGGTGTGAGAGGCGAATTGTGATCAGCCTGTCAATTCAAGAATTGTGACGATACCCTCAGGACGCTGTGGCGGTAATGAAGCACGCGTCGATGTCGTGCAGCTTCCTGAGCAGAACAGGCCGACGCTACACCTAATCCTTGATAACCGTCAGGAAATGGGAGCCACAATGGAATCTTCTGTTCGACTGGGAGGCGGCAGGGACGGTGGCCTTCCAGAAGAAGACTGCAGGGCGATCTTGTAAGCAAGAGCACAGTAAGCTCCGGGGTGCATCGCATGAGATGAGAAACTGCAACACGGGCTGCGAATCAAGTAAGAAGTTCTAACCAGTAAGTGATTAGTGTCTGCTGACGGCGGTCATGCAATAGCATGCACGATTGCTTCCAGGAAAGGAGGATGGACTACTCCAGCTTACCGCTTAGAGAGCGAAATCAATCAGCATGTCCCGAGGTTATTTGAACCAGCAAGATCAGCAAGCGACACTTGTGTATCAAAGCGGCTGACAGTGGACATGTGCCTGTGCAAGCCACATACACCAACTCACACAAGCGCGTATGTCCAATAGCCTGTAAAGCTTGTGCTACGCCTCCGGAACGGGCGAACCGAGCATGTGCCCAGATAACCAACGTTTCAATCTCTGTGCGTCGAATCACGACCAGAAGAAGTCGAATCGAACGATACCACGACTCCCGCCCGCGCCCCCAACGTGTTGGCATCCGGAAACGACGAAGCACGACAACCTGGCTCGTACCCCCGAAGATAGTGGCGCTCAGGTCAACCGCTCATAAGCGCACTGCTGCATGCAACGCGCAAAGATCCCGAGTATCTGGAACGGGTACTGCAAGCTAGTGCCCTTCTCCAGAACAAAGACAGACGCAGGACTTATCGTGAAAACGTAATAGAAGCTGGCGGCGGTACAAGCGGCTCGTGCATATCCTCCGCAACGAACAATGCTACCATAGGGACGTTCAATCAATTAGAATTAGTCGCAGTCGTGGAAGGCCGTATCGACAGAAGACGAAACATGGTGTTGACTAGCGAGAGCGGGGTGTGCACGCTTTGGCAGTTGGCCCAATCCACATCAGAGAAGAATGTTCTAAGGCCTAACCCAAAAACGTTAGCAACTCCGAGTAAGCTTCTGGCCATGCGCCACGCGTTCCGCATTAGGAAGGAGCAAGAAAATACGGGCGGAGCGTAATAACGCCAAGAGGGCTGTCGCGCATCCTCCAGGGTTGCGGCATAGTGATGGTGGTGGACGTTGATGCCCGTTTGCAGTCGCTCTTGGTCGCTGGAATGGAGACTGCAACAGATTGCAGATGAAAGAAGAGCTGAAAGAGCTGCGCGCAATTTCAAACTCTACTACCGTATCTTCTTGGCGGAGCAAAGCTTTCCAAGACCTCTCGTCGCTGCTTAGGCTGTCTTGTTGGCGCACTTAGTATATCTTACCGAGGCTTGTGCGCGACGTCGCCTCTGGGCGATGATTGGCGCGCGCCCACGAGGTTGCAGCAGCTATCGCTCACGCGCATTGGTAATTTGGGGAGAATGAATGGCGGTGGCAAGGCGATTGACAATGTAGACCTGCCGCATCAAAGCTAGGTTACGGCGTTTATCTGTTGCTATTACGACCTCCTTCCTGATCCGCCAGCCTCAGGCGGCCAGTCCGGGCACACGACACTGGGACTACGCTTTGCGTGCTCTTACTTGAAATACCCATAAATCTGGCCCCCCCAGAGATCTTCCTTTTCGTTGTCGCTCCTCTACACCACCCCACCTCACCAAGTCTACCCAGTAGCACGACCATCATCATGCCTGTGGGTGACAACGACGTAGTTGTAAGTCAAGCAGTGCCTGATTCTCCACCACGTGCTTGTTCTCACACTCTTACAGCAAGCCGTCGGCTTGGACCCGGCTCTTCTCGACGCCTCTGGTGATCCAGAGCGTAAGAACCCCAAGCTTCACTCTGACGCACCCCCTCCATTCCTCTTTTCCGAGGGCAAGGCCACTCTCCAGGAGAGCTACCTCGAACACGATGACCTTCCTACTGAGGAAGAGCTTACCACGCTTACTCGCGTCGGTGCCGCCATCCCCTGGAAGATCTACACCATTGCATTTGTCGAACTCGTCGAGCGCATGTCCTACTATGGATGCGTACAGGTCTATTCCAACTTCATCGCCAAGCCTAGGCTGACTCCTACCGGAATGGCGGTGGACCCCCATGATGCTGATGCTCAACCTGGTGCGCTCGGAATGGGCAAGCAGATTGCTTTCTCTCTGACCACCTTCAACGCTTTCTGGGTCTACTGCTGTCCCCTTTTCGGAGCTTGGATCGCCGACACCTACCTTGGACGCTACAAGACTATCCTGTACTCGGTCATCGTCGCTGAAATCGGTCACATTATTCTCGTCGTCTCTGCTATCCCCTCGGTTCTTGATAACGAAAAGGGTGCGCTTGCTTGCTTCATCATCGGCTTACTCGTCATGGGACTCGGAACGGGCACGTTCAAGCCTAACATTTCGCCCCTCATCGTTGAGCAGCTCGAGACGGACAGGCTGCAGGTCGTCGAGAGGAACGGCCAGCGCGTCATCATCGACCCTGCGATCACAGTCACCCGTGTCTACAACTACTTCTATCTCTTCATCAACATCGGTGCCCTGGCTGGTCAGCTCGGCATGGTCTACGCCGAACGCTACGTCGGATTCTACCTGTCGTTTCTGATCCCCACGGTCTTCTTCCTACTTGCCCTGCCGGTCCTGATTGTCTGCAAGAAGCACTACATCTTGCGCCCTCCGTCTGGCAGCGTTATGGGCCCTGCCTTCAAGCTCCTGGCCAAGGCTATCGGTACAAGGAACCTCAAGAACTGGAACGATGGCAAGATGTGGGAGTCTGTCAGGCCGTCTGCTCTTGGTGCTAACAAGCCATCGTGGTACAACTTCGACGACGCATGGGTTGACGAAGTCGCCCGTGGTTTCCGCGCTTGCGGTGTCTTCTTCTGGGTTCCTATCTTCTGGCTCGCGTACAGGCAGATGGATTCCAACCTTACCCAGATGTGTTCCACCATGGCTCTGCATGGCGTTCCTAACGATCTCCTGTCTAACTTGGACCCGATTTCCATCATCATCCTTGTGCCAAGTAAGTCAGATCTTCACCAGTGACCACGTATCCGTGCTAATGTGTCCGCTAGTCATGGACACTGTTGTCTACCCGTTCCTTCGCAAGAGGGGCATCAGGTTCACGCCTCTCAAGAAGATCTGCGCTGGTTTTATCATCGCCTCGTTCTCCATGGTGTGGGCCTCCGTTCTCCAGTACTACGTCTACAAGACCTCCGGATACTACGACGACCCGACTCAGGAGAACTACAAATCACCCATCAACGTTTGGGCTGTCACCGGCGTCTACATTTTGATCGCTGTCTCTGAGATCTTCGCCTCCGTCACAACACTCGAGTACGCTTTCACCAAGGCGCCCAAGAACATGAGGTCTCTTGTCATGGCTGTCCAGCTCTTCACCACTGCCTTCTCGGCTGCTCTGGCTCAGGCTTTCACCCCGCTGACGGTTGATCCCCTTGTCGTATGGAACTATGGTGGCGTAGCCATCATCTCTTTCGTCACTGGTGTTCTTTTCTGGATCGCCTACCGCAAGATGGACAAGGAAGAAGACCAGCTCAACATGTTGCCCACCGGCCATCTCGGAACTGCGGCTCAGGCACAGGACGTCGAGAGGCGTTTGAGCGTCGTACCCGTTGAGAATGAGAAGAAGGCTCCAAGCTACTAAGCATCTGCGCCGGCTCCCTGCTCAACATCGACGATTGTCGCAAACGGCGGGACTCGATAATCCATCCAGAGCCAGTTTCGGTTCCGAGATCGCTCGTTCATCCAAAGACTCCATGTTGCGCTTCTTTCGTGAGAAGCAACGAATTGTAATGCCATAGCAAACTTAATACCCAATGTCTGACCAAAGGTCACTTATCCACATACTCCTGTTCGTTCTTGTAGCTCGATCTACGTGCGCGTGTGGTTCTCGATGTTCTGCCAATCGTTGCTGCTGACCCACAGCGCACCTGCATGACCTCGCCAGTACCTTGAGCGCATTCCGTTGTCTCGCCTCATCGGGGCCAATAACGTTTGTGGTGTAACATTAAAGGCCGCGCAACAGAGAACAATATCGTAGTCAAAGCAGTACATAGCGATCGATGCACGTGTTGACATAGATATCATAAATACGGTCATTCTTTTCGATTCGCTATTTCAATGATCCAGTAGCCCCGCGACTTTGGTAACTGCACGTCATAACCTCCAAACTCGCCTAACTTTCCCCTCACGAGCGATTCATCGGCAATTGACTCAGGTTGTGCAACTCTGTCGGAACCCACGAAGAGCCACCAAGCCCACATATCTTCGATGAGCCAGCGAAACAGACGTCATGCCTATCTGCAAGCGAGACTCGTCCCCATTTACCCCGCACATCACAGATCCGAAGCGCCGCCAAGGCCCTAATTACCGCCGGACGATCGTGCCAGGACCCGCTTACCGCAGTTCCTTACTCGTTGCTGCCATCCCCGTTGAGAGGCAAGGTAGAGCTAACAACACCGGAAATGGTAAGCCGTGCTTGTGCAGTTCGGGGGCAGAATAGACCGAAGGTGCTTTAAGAACGAGATGGCTGGCCTGTCTGCCTGTCTCTTCTCCATCGCCGCACAGCAGACTGAACAGATAAAATGGCGTCACATGTAGGTGAGAAGCACGATGCTTCGGTCAACAGAGAGCTGCACACCGAGGATATCAATGCAGAGAAGGTGTCGACCTCGTGGGGCGAGCTGGAAGCTCAACAGGTCGAGTTGGACGAAGCAGAAGCAAGCCGCGTGTTGCGCAAGGTCGACTACCGGCTGGTTCCCATGCTCTCGTTGCTCTACCTTGTCGCCTTCATCGATAGATCGAACAGTAGGCGTTCTCCGTTCCGAATCGTTACATTTTACACATACTGATCCATCACAGTCGGCAACGCCAAAATTGCAGGCATGGAAGCCGACCTGAAAATGCATGGTCTGCAGTACAACACCGCCGTTACCCTGTTCTTTGTACCGTACACGCTACTCGAAGTCCCTTCGAACATTCTGCTCAAGATCATGAAGCCGTCTCACTGGATGGCGATCCTGATGTTTTCATGGGGTCTCGTCATGACGCTCATGGGCCTCGTCAATAGCTATGGAGGGCTGCTCGCCGGCCGCTTTTTTCTTGGTGTGACCGAGTCAGGCTTCTTCCCTGCGGCAACCTTTCTTTTGACACTATGGTACCGGCGATTCGAATTGCAGCGACGCATGGCGGTGTTTTACGTCGCTGCGTCGCTAGCTGGCGCCTTCTCTGGCCTACTCGCCTATGGCATTGAGAAACTAGATGGACGATCTGGTCTGGCGGGCTGGCAGTGGATTTTCCTGATTGAGGGCTTGATTCCAGTCGCTCTTGCTTTAGTCGTCTGGAAAGCCTTGCCCAATAGTCCTGAGACGGCGAGCTTCCTTACCCAGCCAGAGAGGGACCTGCTGGTTCGCCGCCTCCAAGATGATTCTGGTAGTGGGCAAGGCAGAGCTACGAACAACGATAAGATGGGCAAGCAGTATGTCATTGCTGGTCTTTCGGACTGGAAGATCTGGGCGGCCGTCGTGATCTTCTGGGGTAACACGGTTGGTGTTTACGGGTATGTACCATGCTTCTAAGCGAATGCGTTGGCTTTGACTGACATTTCCAGTTTCACCGCCACAGTCCCTACCGTCATCAACGGCCTCGGCTACTCTAGTGCCAACGCGCAGCTTCTCACCATCCCCATATATGTTTTCGCCGCCATTGTCACCGTCATCTGGGCCTGGGGTTCGGATCTGACCCAAAAGCGCTCACCATGGATCATCGGCGGCTACTGCATTGCCATTGTTGGGTTCATCGCACAACTAGCAATTCCACACCCCGCATATCCCGGTGTCACATATGGTTTCCTTTTCCCGGTCGCCGCCGGCTTGTACTGCCCCTTCACTTGCCTGGTCTCGTGGGTAGCTAATTCGCTGGCACCCAGTTCAAAGCGCGCAGTCGGAATGGCGCTGCTCATCTCGGTAGGAAACATGGGTGGTATCATGGGAAGCAACATCTACCTTGCAAGAGAGAAGCCCAAGTACACAACAGGTTTTGCAGCGAGCTTGGCCATGTGCGTTGCAGCTGTCGCTATGACCTTTGTCCTGCGCTGGGCATACGGCAAAGAGAACAGGAAGAGGGACCAGCTTATCCAAGAGCATGGCGAGGAGGCGATCCGTGCCCGTTACAGCGACGAAGAGCTGTTGATGCTGGGAGACAAGAGTCCGTTTTTCAGGTACACATTATAGGGTGGCGCGTACAATGAACTCGTGAGAGATTGTCTCTTATCGTACCTTAATGAAGAAATTCCTCAGTCATAACTCCTCGGGATATTTCGTGTTCCTCCTCAAATCAATACTAACACGTTAGGCGATGCCAAGTCAAACCTGGAATGATGATCATTCTCCCTAAAGACCAGAGACTGAAGGCTTCAAAAGCTACTCTCCGTGCCTACAGCTCTCGATCCTCTATCAATCGTCTCATTAAAGCAACACGCAAAGTCCAGCCTCACCCATCTAACATGAGCATGACCAGTGCATTCACCCATACGTACATGTCAACCCGGTTCGGTATATACATATCAACAAGAGACCCCGCGGGAGCGATGGGCACATCAACGGACAGCAGATGAAAATCGCCATATCCCACAGCACCGCGGTTATCTGAAATCTTACAACCCGGCTCTGAGGCTGAGCAGATGGGGTACGAGACGCCATCCCCTCTGCCAGGAACGGGGGGTTATCTCGATCCACCACCGACAACACCAGAGGGAATCGCAACAGAACATCAATCATCCAGTTATTTGTTCCTCTTCAGAACCCCGAACGGCGCCTTTTAAAAATGCAGGCTATGTTTTCAGTTCTGGTGAGTGCATCTTAGTTCGGTTCGATACGGGATACCCAAGTCCTCTTCTTGAGCGGTGCGTCAAGCAACACTACAAACGACTTGAACCATACTCGGATTTGAAACCCGATACACTTCATCTCAAAGTGTCCGAGGAGTGGTGAGCAGCGACGGTCGGCCAGAGCTTCCTGTGTCGGGAACCCGACGTCTTGTCTGTATTTCCAACGGCATCTCGATCGACAACGCCCTTCTCAGCGTCCGTGGTCAGGTATCCCGTTCGTGCTGGGGATGCTGAAGTGCGAACGCCCCGGGCTTCCCAAGCCGAGGAACAGCGTGTTGACTTCAACCATCAACCAGGCGACCAAGGCAACACGCTTGGCACCTAAAGCTGAACTGAAAGAAGCAGTGACTAGAGAATACGAGCAGGCCACACACGCAAACACACAGCATCACACGCGCTCACTCATCTCGAACCACAGGAATGCCAATCATAAATAAGCTATGCTATGCTATGCAGCGCTACGCTACGTCTCAGGACCGCCGCTCCAACCCGCGGCGAAAATGCAACAGACCCTCACCAGCCCATGCGCAGGCAAAAGTCTAAAACAAAAAAACAACAAAAAACATCATGGTATCCAAACATCCACTCCACTCTGGCATGACCAACATAACAAACACCATGGTAAATATGGTCCATGCCAGATGCTTTTGTATGGGGCGCTCGAGGCCGCCACTCGTATGCTGTTTGTAGCAAAGGACCGCCGTCTAAGCCTGTGTTGTAAAGTAATATGTGCGTGTGTGTACAAGAAGTGCGTCTTGTTGCGGTGGAGGCATCGCTCAAGCGCCCTTTGCAGTGCTGTTCAATAGCTCTCCTTCGCTCTTTCGCCTCTTGACTTCTTGTTTGTCGCCCTGCTTTGGCCTCTCTCCCGTGAACCAACCATGTAGTCAGAACTCTTCGTCTCGTTCATCCTTCTTCTTGTCTTTCTCCGACTTGCTTCTCATGCTGCCCAGGGTGTAGTCTCCGCGACGCTCCTTCTCGAGCAGATCAAGCATACCCTTGTCTTTTTCCTTCTCCTTATGCTTGTTCTTTTCGCCTTTGTCCTTATCCTTGTCACGGTCCTTGTCTTTGTCCTTCTTTTTACGCTGAAATGGCAACACGCCACGCAATCCGCGCTCTTTTCGTTCCTTCTCCTTCAATTCTTTAGGTGGTTGTGAGGAGAAGGTTGGCAGAGCGGTGGTGTATTCCTCTTCGTGCATAGAACCGTTCTCAGATGCCTCTATACTATTGCCGTCGGTGTTGAGGCGGACAGTACGAGCCTGCGAGTCGGGCGACATGAGTTCGGGGCGGGAGGTGTTGATGGGTGCGACGGGATTACTGCGCTGGAAAGAGCCAGTAGAGTTTGAAGGGTTGGTGTGTGTTTGTGGATACGATGGTGCAGGAGCCATATGTAGACCGTCACTGGAGCCGGGTGGTGTCTCTTCGCCAGCTGATGCCGATGCACTTGCGGAGGCTGATGCGGATTGCGAGGTGGTCATGGACTCGTTTGCCGATGGCGCATACCCACCGCGACTGGCGAAAGGATTAATGTACGAAATCTGTTGGGAGTTATTGCTCTTGAGCGAGCTTTGAGATGCCGATATGCTCGGTCTCTGCTGATGCCTCGTCTTCGGTGGTGGCTTCATAGTTATAGGCGTGGTCGCGGCCGATGACGACGAGTAGTCATCTCCGTTTGCAGCACCTGGCGAGGTCGGTATATCGTCCAGCTCTTCTTCCTTGATTGCTCCCCGGCTCCTGGTCATTGCTCCTCGTCCGGCATCAAGATTCACACCTTGAAGTTGTTCGATTAGCTCCTCCCACTTGACGCTCAACGATGAAGAAGGGCGTTCAGCAGGTTCCGCGCGATTCAAACAGTCCTTGGTGCGCTCGCTGAGTGACACACAGATGTTGTGGAACCGAAGTAGATCACCATCGCCGGCCTGAATCTCGTG
>SAUA01000204.1:0-37905 GCA_004335185.1 Phoma sp. RAV-16-625 | reverse complement strand
CCACCACCACCCCCTACCCCCGCCAACCCTTAGCCATTCTTGGCCCTCCCCTCCCCTCGCCAAACAGCCGAGTCCGGTCCGATCAGGATAAAGACACCTTCATCTTGCGCAGCCGCGGGGGTGGAAATATCCTCTGGGCATCTGGGCATCGATAAGGTTCGGCCGAGGGTTTTACACAGTAGGAACTCTATTCTACACCGTCTTTGAATCTCGTTAGTGGATTCGTGGGTTTGAGGTGCGCGGCGCCGCATCCAGTAGGTACTGCGGGGCGAAGCATCGGGGCGGTGCGGTGTGCTATGTGCAGGGCGTGGCGGCTTGGGAGGGGGCTTGGTATTGTGGTTTGGTGCTTGGAGGGGTTTCGCTAGCGTGAATGGAAGATGGGCATGTGATAGATGAGTGGGTTAATAAATTGTGTTTGTGTTGATATTGGTATTGTCGGTATTGATGTGAGATGGGGTATAATCATACGGAGAGTAAAGTCTCGAATCCGTCCCTGAAGCCTTGTCCGAAAGGAAAATTCCTCCTCCCTGGACCGAAAAAACGCCGTGCTGTCATGCCAGAGCAGCCCTTTCATCATATAAGGATCCATGTACGCCATCCATGCCGCTGACGTTTGCCCGTTCCAACTGGAACGGCGCTAAGAGATGCTGAAATCATAATGCGCGAATCGAATCTTCTCGTACAAAGCTGTGAATGCGGCTCATCTTAGGCCTCGCGAAAGCCACCTCTCCCAGTAGTTCCTAACGCCGAGAATGCAATCTTGGCCATCGTTGTGGCGGCCGCCATCGTGACCCCCAGGGTCGCCAAGGATCGAGGAGAAGAACCAGAAGCCTGCGGCTGTCCACGCAGCGACGGCGATACCGAACGCGATGATGGGCGAGAACAAGTGAATGACGACTAGCATAGGCACGCTATAGCTCTCTGAGGCGTCGAACGAGTAAACGAGGTGGAGTTGCAGGTTCAGAGCGGGGGCGAGAAAAGTGGTGAGTTGGGCGGAGAGCGATGGGCGGCTGCTGCAGAAGCGCAGGGGGTAGAGCGCAAGCGAGATCAGGATTGCGATGAGGGTCCAAAAGGTGATGGCCATGGAGAGAAGTGCGCACGGCGCAGAGAGGTAGAACTGAAAGGATGTTAGCGCATGTCGAGCATATGGATGTGCAAGATGGTGCACGTACCAGGAGTTGCCAGGCCTTGTCTTCAGGGCCTTTCTCATGGTACTCGCTCTTGTCGTACACGACGGCAGCCGCGTCTGGAAGCGAGGCGCGGTTTAACGAGCGGTGGTCGTGCGGCGAATCATAGTAGTCGGCCTTCTCTGGGTCTAGGTGTGCGCGCGGAGGGTACGACACCCGGCGGCTCTGACGGTCCTGCGTCTCCTGAATCTCAGCGACGGATCGGTGCTTGCGCCCTGCATGGCTGGAGATGCTGCTGCTGGGGCTTGGCAGCTCAGAGGCCGTTGGCGAGAAGGGCGAGATGACGGAATCATGCGCGCGGGCTGGGGCGGACTGGCTGCCACGGTGGGTGCGCGCGCTGTCCTTGCGCGGGCACGCGTCCTTGTCGTTGTATTCAGAGTCGCAGTTGTAGTCGGTATCGGTGGGCGACAAAGGGCCGCTGCTGGGGCTTTGAGCATGAGTGGCCGAGTAGGGCACCGGCGGGTTTCGGGGTTCCATGACCGGCGGGCGGCGGGCGGCGAAGCTGGCGCTACGTCTCGATGGGCATCCGTGGCTGCTAACGATGAAGACAGAGCTGCAGCGGAATGGGAGCGGACGGGATGAGCATGATATAGCAGAGCCCTCAGGAGAGGACAAGAACCCAAGTTACATGCGATTTGCCTGGCTCCATCTTGGCCTTGGTGTTGCTTGGCTCGAAGACCTTGGCTGGGTCTGGGCATCGTGCTGTGATTGGCGAGCCATGCCTCAACTTTGGCTCTTCTCCAGGCGACGCGGCGGCCGACAAGACGGAAGAACGGCCTCACTTCATGTCACGCTGCGACGGCGACGGCAGCGACACGCCCTTCATGCCAATCTCACTGTACGTGAGCTGCGCTGCGTCTTGACTCTCGACCAGCTGGGCACCGCTCGTCGCTCCGCCCTTTTCCTCTTGTCGTGCGACGCCTGTGTCGCCCGCCGCGCGCAGCAAATTCCCGCCAAGCAGAGGCAGAGCGTCCGCTGGCTGGGGACCATCGCTGCGGAGTCGCAGAAGTATTGACCCAGCTGATCGCGGCAACGCCCGTCGTACAACAATCCAGTCCATCGCTGCCCCGCGCCCCATCATTGCTGCATTCGCACTCTCGTTGGCACGCATGCTCAGACGCGTTGGCTCGACATGACGCCGTGTCTGATGCCAGCAACTACTAGGCGGAGCGGAGCCATCATGATACCTACCTTAGTGTCGTGGAAATAGTCCAACGATGCGCAACTCCAGTCCAAGTAGCAAGCGTGGCTGAAACTGAGCTGGCGCTGCTGATCTCACCCTTGGCATGCGCAGTCAACGAAGCTATACGACTGTTAAACACGACCGGCCCTCCGACAGACGTATCCGTTTGCATCATCGTCGGTCCTTTGTGTGCCTTGAGCTCATGATGCTTTTAGACGGCGCCGAGAGGCATCAAACTGCTTCGCCGGACCGGATCGAACGGCAGAAATCTCTAACCGCCAACGACCCGTGTAAACCGGTCGCAGGGTCTTCACTGTCGACTCGTTGACCAGAATTGCACGCCCTGCGACATTGAATTGTGGTCGAGGATCCCGCTCCCGTATCGTCGATCTACGGAGTCTGCTCCGTCAACGGGCAGCCCAATCCAAGGTACGACACCGCAGCGAAGCGCTGAACACCAACCTTGGCACGCGTGAAGTCGATATTCAAAATCGAGTCGAGGAGGCTGTGAAGCTATCGATGATCTGCAGACCGTGACAAAGACCGTGTATATTTGATGTCATCGCAAACAACGCTCGATGAGTTGCACAGCATCACAATTTCGACAAGCCTCTAGTGTCGGCGCACCTGACACATGTTTGCTCGGCAATTCGGAAGCATCAAGAAGTTTTGAAAAATCGAAACAGTCCTGGTATGGTAAGGTAAGCGGGACGCAGATTCAGCACTATACCACAGCGAACCCTACCAGCACCATGCGTGAATCGACCGCGACCTCTGGATCACATGCGTGCCAACGACCAGACAAAAGACCGACCAGACCACCAGACTCGGTCGAACAGGAACAGCGGTATGACCACAAGACTCAATCGACGTGAACCCTTGGATCAGAACCGCCATTGCAACGGCCTGCGTGATTAATCTTCCGGTAACAGTCGTCACTGCTTTCACGTGCACGCTGTCGACGAGGAAGAGCTGTGCAGCATGATCGCATGACCTAGGAGATGATGTGCCCAACAGAGTACATTGAAGGAAGTCGCAGATGCTGTCAACAACGAATGACGTCACAACGCGCAGGTCACAGACTCACAGTCGTGATACGCGCAGGCTCTCTGATATACAGGACGCGATATTGGATCTGAAGCTCGTCGCTGTGACTTCGCAGAATTTCTTTACGGCATTTTATCGAGCTCAGAACTGCTACCTACCAAGTCTTACGCCACGAAGTCATCACCGCACACTGAGCACATTTGGATCGGTGTCAAGCGCCGCCTCAATCTTTCTGACAACTTTGAAGCGTCGCTCCAGCAGAAACTCCGGAGCCAAGAAATCTTTCGCTGCGTCGTGCCGTTCTGACTGCTTTCCCAATCTCTCTGTTACCTCTGTCAGCAAATTCCTTCACTACGTTTTCGTCAGTACTCACCAGCATTGCGCTGGATCTTCAACAGTGTTGGGATCTCTACCGGCCATGCCACTTGTTCCAGTACCTGCACCGCACGAGTTGCCAACTGATTACCGACGTGACATCGACCGTGTCTTCCTGATCGGACCGGGACCGATCCTCGCCTACCTACCGAGACTGTCATACCGATGGGTATGAGGTGTCGTGCGTTAGACAGTATTGTGAAGAGTTCGTAAGGCGATGGCTGATAAGTCGTGGAGTCTTTGATCATGGGAAACAGCTCTAGACCTCGCAAATATCTGGTGAAGTTGAACAGGTTAATGCCTGCGCAAACCTCTCGTGAGTTTGGCTCGTCCTCGCTGGCGACTTTGCAGTTGATGCCTTCGGATACAGTCCTCTAGAGCTCATACGTGGCCCTCAGCATGTCCGCCAGGATTTGTCTTCGCGCTTCGTTGACATGTACTGTCCACATTAGTTCAGTGAGCTCCAGAATGAGCGCAGGCGTATTTGTGAGTGCCACTCGCTATCAGTCTTCGACGTACCAAGCGTGTCAACAGGAAACTTCCCTTCCAGCAAACCGCCAATGCCAGGCACCAGGAGGCAGTTTCCACTTGGATCGACTCTGCAGCGTATCGCGAGATGCTTCGCAAGCTCCAGGTATTCTGTTTCATATCCAAACTCATAGGCAATGAATAGCCACTCCTCGTAACCAGGGTGTAGCAGTCTGTCGCGGTAGGGTGCAAGCCATGCATCAATATGCGAGACCACCAAGCCATGAGCGTCAAACCTTGCGGCTATATCGGCTAGGTAAACAATATCTTGAAAGTCAAGTTGCTTGGGTAGCTTTGTAAACTGCAAGTGCGCGATGTGCATGATCAGACGCATAGCATTCGTATGTTCATCCCGCAAGCTGATCGTCTTTGGCAATGTGCTGAGCGGATTTCTGATTCTGGGTTTCGATCGACTGGATAGGAGTTGCTGCCATCGCGGTCCGAGAGCTTGTAAACACGACTGCGAGACGAGAAACCGGCAAAAGCCACCTGGTAAACCATCGTGACTAACGAGTAGTAGGACCTTGGGTCCCTCGGTTCTCCCAAATCGCTCGATTGATTTGGCTACTGGTGGTAGACGCTTGGGCTCAGACATGCTTTTCGCTGAACGCATGGTAAGGGTGAGTAGCGATAGTGTGGATATATAGCTAAGCTAGCGAAAGAAGGTGTTGTTGATGTCTTGAATATAAGAGATGAGTAAGTGAGTGAAAATGCAAGGAGGTCGACAGTCTAATATTTGGCTGCTGTCAGAACAAGATGTGGCAGTAGCAGCTCGACCTCTACACTGAGCAAGAGCGCCCACAGTCTTACAGACCCATCACGAGAAGGAGGTCACATCTGGGCTTATTGTAACAAGACTTCAGACTGGCTGAAAGGCAATTTCTTCTGCTCTGCTAAAGGGTGCTGGGCTGACGGACGTACAATTGGCAACAGTACTGCAGAGATATTATGTTCCTTGATCAACACTTCTGAAATCGAAAAAACGGTGTAATTTACATCTTTGAGTACAGCCTCTCCTTACACGCTATATGCACATAATGAGTTTTTGTACATCTATATTACACTGCTTATATAGTCGTTCATCGCCTATTCATCCCATAGGTACCGGTCGCAGATGCCCATCCTTATCGTACTTCGCCTTGAAGAATGTATAACTCAGTGTGACGGTCTCAATGCCCTTCATATTGATGTCCGTGACAAACTCAGGGTCAATATAGAAGAATACTGGCATGTCAACCGTCTCGCCAGCATTCAGCCGCTGCTCCTCAAAGCAGAAGCACTGGATCTTGCTGAAGTATGGCGCTACCTGGCCCGGTGTCACCGAGTAGGTTGCGACTCCGATAATATCCTCGTCCGACTTATTGGTCGCTGTGTAGAAAGCGAGCGCTGTCTCGCCAGGCAAGACGCGCACTTCGCGCTGCTGGGGCACGAACTTCCACGGCAGGACATCTGAAACGGATCCGTTGAACGTGATTCGAATGCGGGGATGGTTCTCGACAGGCTTCAGACGTTCAGAAGGATCAGCGTTGGGGTCGCTGCCGCCATGCGCTGCGGATTTAATGGGCTGTCCACCCCATCCAGTCTGCTGACAAATCTGGGCATTACGTTAGCGAGGCCTATCCAGAGAGATCCATTTGTCAAGCATACCATCTTGTACATGGGTACGGAACCGTATGTGATAGCAACAAAGCCTACAATGACACTGAAAACATAGTTCCTTTTCGCTGATTAGCCATTGTACTCTGGCGCAAGATCGCCGGGACATACATGACTGTCCTATTCTTCTGCTTGTATCTCGCGTGCATCTTATCCATGCTTGGTACAGCACCGTTCCTTTCATCGCCCGTTGTCTTGTTGGTATTTAACCATCGTCGCGCGGCGGGAATAGCGGGATTACGGCCTCGAGGTATGCGGGTGAGGGATCGCGAGCATGCTGTGCATATCCACGGCTGGGCTATGCGCACAGGGAACCGCCGTAATGGTAATGCAACAGACATTGTGCTGATAGAGGGGTGCTAGGGTGGTGGAGTGATGAATCAATGAATTCGAAGTCCGCCGCCGGAGGCTCTAGCCCCTTTGGGAAATAGCAAAGAACAATGTTCTTGCGCCGGAACACCGTCATCTTACCTCCGCTCCACAACTTTTCCATACTGCAGTCACGAAGCTGAGAGACTTTCAAGACATTGACAGCTATCATGTCAGAAGTTATTTGTGGCGTCTGCAACTCTGAGCCGAAGAAATACAAGTGCCCTACATGTGCACTCCCTTAGTACGCATTGCATGCCTCTTGAGCACGCTGCCCACTGACTGACTCCTTCAGCTGCTCACTATCATGCTTCAAGGAGCATAAAGTCACACATACTGACTCTGCTCCTACACCATCTGCCCCTGTCGAACCCGAGATACCCCAGCCACCACCTCCAGTACCTGTCCCTCGCTATCTCAAGAAGAAGACCGACTTCTCTGTCCTTGCGACAAGCCCTAAGTTCCAGGGGCTTCTCAAAACATATCCAGCACTACTACCCTCGCTTCAGCGTGTCTATGCCACCACTATCGAACCTGATGCAGACAGTCAGCCACGACGTGGCAGAGGTGGGAGAGGCTTCAGAGGTCGAGGTGGCAGAGGGCGAGGAAGAGGCGGACGATTCGATGATTCACAGCCAAGATGGACGCAGAAGCAAGGCGATGCTGATGCGATGAAGATGTTGAAGGGATACAGGATGCGAGAAGAGAATGATAAGGAGAGGGAGGCAATGGCTGCATTTGTACAACTAGTGGAGGAGACGTTCGCCGACGCAGAAACTTGAAGAGAAGGAGAAGTCCCAAAGAGCCACCCTTGTCGATTCGACCACTCACTCGACGTCTTCCACAGTCCAGGAAATCTGCACCATATCCCAACTGCCGGGGCCACCTGAGGAGCACACCATCTCCGGTTGTGGCATTGGCTTCAAGCTAACGCTTCCAAGTATTCATCCTAGCAGGTTCAGCGGCGTCAGAATCTCTCGGTGGCATTTGTCTTACGTTCTGCAGATGGGCAAAGACTTCCTCATAGGTGTACTGTTGAAGGACAGCTGTTGCCTTGTTTAACATGCCAAAGTCGCCGAAGCATGTTTCGAAGCGACAGGTAGAATTGTGTGCGCGCCTGTGTGGGTAGGTGGTGCCATATGGACTGTATGTTTTGAATTCAGCGCCAATGCTCTTCAGGCTCTTCCAGTAAGACGCTACACTCTGGTACATCGTTGAGGGGCTCCCCAAATGAGTATCGATGCCAGCGTCGAAGATTCCTCTCACGAGAATCCCGCACCTCGCGACCGAGCACAGCTCTTTTGGACACGACGGGTTACTGGGATTGATGGCGTCTGTCTGGCCCCGTAGAGCCATTTCAAATGCATTGGCGCAACAAATAATCCACTCCTGGAGGACAGAGGTACGGACTTCGTTGATACGTACTGTGAATGGGGTTGTCAGTGGCGATTGCTGACGGGAAAACGGACAGTGCTCGTCTTGTATCTTTCGACTTACTCAAGACACGATCCGGCAAGCTCGATCGCAGCTTCGCCCTCTCCTCTACGGCCAGTCTGTGGACGAGATACTCGTAGTCCGTATCAAGTCCAAATATTAAAGTCATCTCGGTAAAGTCCTGGAGGTGGAAATGCGAGGGCCACTTCACCCATTCGGTCCTGTATGGCACCAACCACTTCTTTAGCTCCAACATGATTTGTACCACCTCCATAAGATTATACTTGTCTGTCAGTACAGCCAGAGCCCAAAGCTCTCCGGCGCTCAGTGCGTCCGGCAGTTGGGCGAACTGCGAGTGAGCCATTCGCAAGACGAGGAGCAGGCCCTCCCAAGAATCGTCAGGCAGCTCAATCTCAGGCTTTTTGCGCTCGGTCCAATTGCCTGTTAGCATCTTTGTCCAGATGTCGCTGACGTTGCGCATTGAACCTCGGTTGACCCGAAGAGCTCTTTGTCCATGCTCATGTTCGAGAGTACCGACGATGAGTGTGAAGTCGTAATGTGGGTCGATAGTGATGATCTCGAGGTTCTGGTCGGTTGCTTTCCTCTTCAAAGTTGTTGCCAGCTGCTTGTTGAGAAGCGACTGACATATCTGGGCAGAAGAAGCGGCTGGCTGGCTCGTGGTTGGCTCTGTAGAGCTTTCAGATGCCGCCATCTCGTGCGGTGGGATAGCATCCAGGGCTGTAAGTGATGTGGAGGAAGCGTGTCTGTGGTAGAGGTGCCCAACACCAGCGCATGCTGCGCTGGGTGGAGTTCTTCGCTGCTACGCACATCTTCACTCACCTCACCAGACGATTCGGCGCAAATGTTCCGCTTGAGTTTGCGATTAGAACTCACAAAAAATCGACTGGCCGCGCTTTGGTTGTCCTGTACTCCTAGCTTTAGTCTAATTTGAGTTATCCTTAGTTAGTGATACGAAAGGTAAAGAGTATGCGCACTTGTCCTGACGATTCCAACTGGCTTGATTACCGAGCCTGTGACAATCAGTGATCTGATCAGCACAATCTTGCTTTCCTGTCAGATGTAGACGTTGTTTGTGGTTCCTCACGTCATCGCCCCGTCCGCGCATCAAGGCAACCTTGCTCCGCATGCAAAAAGCAGTACCAGTGACGAAGGAACAAAGCACCACATCTGACCCAACAATGAACTCAGATTCATCCACAACCAGAAACCTCGTGCAGTAACAAACGCTGATCTCCATAAGGCAGTCTAACCAATACCACCAAGCACACTAAAGGTACCCTGCACGCAGCACTTCAATTCCTTGTCAACGCTCTTGAGATCCCTTCCCAACACCCCAACCATCCTTAAATCGCCCATCATTACCCCAGCTGAATCTCTCTGACAAGGTAAAACACCCACCGTAACCCCCCTCTTCCCATCCCACCACCACCAACCCCAACCCCAACAACCGCACGGTTTACGAATTGCACATCTACACGCACAACCCTTGAGATACCATCATTCTCCACAGTCCCTATATCCCCGCATCCTCACTGTTGTTTTCTACTGCTAGCGTCTCAGCGCTAGAGCTGGAGAAGGGGAGGTGTGGTGGAGTGAGGGGGAAGTTTGGATTAGGTTGGGGGGTTTGTTGGTGGTGTTGTTAACTAGTTTGTTGTTAAGCTAGTCTATATACTTTCCGCGCACATATAGTTCCCGCGCACTCCGCCACGTCACTAGTACTTAGATTAGAGTCGTGATTTTTTAACGTTAATGTTTACAATTGCTACTCTATACACATAGACTGAAGCGTAAGTGCTGCTGCTGCTGCTGCTGCTGCTTTTTAAGCCTCTTATTTAGTTAAACGTAATGCCTACTTAGCTTGTAATACTGCTGCCTAATTAACAGCAGCCTTAATAGCTTTAACGTTGCTATAGCGTTTATTTAGGTTAACTTAAACACGCTTTCTAGAGCGTGTAACCCTAGTACTATCTAGTTAATATTTAAGTTATTAGTTTTTAGATTTAAGCTAAGCTGCGCAAGTGTTAGCTATAGTAATAGCCTTGCCTACCTTACTAAGCATTAGGCAGGTGCTTTATAAAAGAGATTCTAATAGAAGAAGTTGCTACTAAGCCTTATATAAGGCCTATAAGCTCTAAGGCGTAGCAAAGACTATATCTAATGCCTAAGAAGGTAGTAGAGATATAATAGGCTAGCCTAATACCTAAGATAAGTGTAGTATAAGGTCTAGGTTATATAGGCATAGGCTAGTAGTCTTCTATCTAGCTTATATAACTCTCTTAGATAGTCCTTTCTCTCTTACTTTATTATATAAGGTAACAAACCTCTTCTTCTTAATAGGTGCTGCATTATTAAGTGCTAAGAGTGCTTAGATCTAACTATAGTAGTAGGTTTTAATAATAGAGAATAGAGCTAGATCTAGCAGCTAGAGAATGTATAAGGCGTAAGGTAGAAGGTATAGAAGATAGATCTAATACTACTAGCAAGTTTATATAAAGTTAATAGAAGTGTAGAAGCTATAGCTGTCTAATAGCAGTAGCTGCTACCTACCCTATAAAGGTGTAGTATTTAGTATAAATATACGTTGTAGCTACTTAGATCTAATTAAATTTAACGTTTATCTATTCTCTAAGGTTGTGTAGAGCTAATTTAGCACTCTTTATACTAGAAACTACGTAGTTTATAGATGCTTGCCTTTAAAGATAACTAGGCATTAGAGCTTAGTGCTAGTAGCAGAGATAGTCTCTAGAATTAACACCTACTTACAATTCTCTAGTAATTTAATATAAGCCTTCTTTTTTAATAAACTAGTAACTACTCTAGTGTTAGTACATACTCTAAGGCTAACCCTAGTCTTATCTATGTTCTATATGTCTTTATACTATATGCCTAGCTTAATCTAAGTATACTTAAATAGCTCTAGAAACGCGCAAATTGTCTTATAATTAGCTGCTGTAGTTCTTGCGCTCTTAACTGTTCGTCTAACTATAGAGGCGACGCGTAGGTTACGTGTGATAAAATAGGGTACCTATAGATACCTAAGTAGCTTGTGGTCGCTGTTTATATGGAGGATTTGGGTGGCCATCTCTCTTACATAGGGATAAGATGGTGGCTGTGCACGTGAGTCCTCTTCCAGTATCCACTCTACTAGGAAGTCCTCCTGCTCCAGCGTTAATCGTTGTTAATTTGAGTGAGCTATCGCGTGTGGTTGTTGACCGCGTAGCCGGCCTCGCAGCGTTGATTCAGGGATCCCACACGCAGCAGCCGCCTTCCGCTGGCTCCTAAAAACACCAGAAACGAGACCATTAATAGCAGATTAGATAGCAACTTCTTTAGGATCCATTTTGGGTATGTGGCGTTGACAATAGATAGCTTCAAAAACAGAGGTACGCGTTGTGGTGGGGTGCGCGGGAACTATATGTGCGCGGAAAGTATATAGACTAGCTTATATAGCTAATTGTCTCTGTGCTGATGCAGAGCGAGCACTAAATCAATAATACCACTAATCGTTCATCACTCATCACTCCAAGCCCTCCACCATTACCACCACCACCACCACCATCCCCTGCGATCCACGTCCGCTTGACCCCCGAGCCAGTTCACCATCTCAATCCCCTTTGCATCCGTAGACAAGCCTACAATTCCATACTCAGCGGCCCATGCAGAGGTGAATCTACCACCAGGCGCCAACGAGTGAATTCCGTTTCAGAGGCGGAGTCTGGGGTCTGGAGTCTGGAATCGCGCACTGCGTCGCTAGATGCGTTGTATATCTGCAAGTAATGTGATGGGAGGGTAGTGACGGTGCTGGGGTTGGTTAGGTGGTGGTTTTGAATACGGGGGGGTAGTTGAAGGCTTACGTGTGGCTTTGCGTGATAGCTGAACTTGATGGTGTGAGGATGCCTAGGGTCGTGGGAGGGGACCTAGTCGACCTGGAGATCTGGTGCCATTGTACACCTATGGCAAGCTCTTCCGAGCTCCCCATTCGCGAGCGTAGGGTGCATCGCGCAGACTCAGGAGTTGGCGCTGGAGTACTGGTGCTTCCATCTCCGTTCAAGGGAACAAGATCTTTATCCTCAACCTCAACTCATCCCTCACCCCTCCTTCGCCCCCTCCCCGCCCCCAGTATTCCCATTCAAATGCAGTATCTTCTTGAAACTCCCGACCCCTTTCTCCAAATGCTTATGTCTGTGGATGAACCCCCCCTCTCCCCTCCTGAGTCCCTCCCGCTCACCACCCAGCAGCCCCGCGATGCCCCTCTTCTTCCCCGGCAGAGGGTCAATCGCGCCGATCTTGGGTGGCCACTCGTTCGTGTCTTTCCAGCCTTGTACTAGGGCTTTTGTCATGTCGGAGAGGTTGATGGGTACGGAGGGTGTGCGTGATGTGGAGACGATTTTGGCGTAGATGTCCGAGTAGGCTTTGGGGGTTATTGAGGCGCGGATCATGTTGTCGTTGAGTAAGCGCGGGGCGACGGGGCAGACGTCGAATGTGGCGTTGTTTGAAGACTGTGGCGTGACTTCGAGTTGCATGGTTTCCTCTACGCCGTTGCCAGAGTCGTGCTGGGAGATTGTGGTAGGAGGGTCTGGTTTCGAGGCAGCGCAGTGGGGGCCGTATTTGCGCACACTGGCAGCACCCGTCCACGCATCTCGTTGCTCTACCCAGATGCGAAGCCCTTCGTTCTCAGCCATTTCCTCCTCGAGTCGCATGCGCCTGCGCTTCCTCCTCTTCTCGCGCGTGCGGTCGACCGTGTCGCCAATCGCATCCGGGCTGTCGAACTTGTATGCATCGTGTTCCAGATCTTTGCTTGCGCCCGTGGCGGGTTCAATGTCCGAGTCGCTGCTGTCGCTCTCTCCATAGTAGCGCTCGCGGAAGCCGACCGCGTTGCGAACTTCCTCGTCGCTTTGCTCCCAAGGCGGTGGGACTTCAGGATAGGCCCAGTCGGTGCGTATGCGCTCGTCGAGAAAGCGCTTGGCTGCGCGCGCAGCAGATTGGTTGCTCTCCATGACACTGTTGGGCGCACGAAGCCGCTATTAGAGGGGTGTGGTGTGGTGTGGCGCGTGCTCTGCGCAAAAGAAATTCCGGAACAGCGCAGTGAAAAACAATGAGACAGTAATGCGAGAGCCTCGGCAGCGCGTAAAACAGTGGGTATCTCGAAACAAATGCGCCTGTAAGTACTGGAAAGAGTAAGAGAGGGTCGGCGCAGAATCTTGTTGGATTTAAGCTTGCAGAGCGGATCGTGACGTCTTGCCGGACGGGGATGTTTTTGCGGGGCGGCGCTAGTCACTGCTAATAGCTCGCCTGACCACCTGCTTGCTCGGGAGCCGGTGTGCACAGCGCGTGTAACAAGCAGATTGCACATGTTGAAACTGTCAAGAGGTATCATTGCAACATACGAGCTACACGGCTAAGTACTGCAAGGTTGCTTCTGCAACCACCAAGCAAAATATACTCACACGTATCTTCACATCCACACCTCTGCGACCATTCACTTCCTCGCCTTGGTAGCTGCCTTGCCCTTGCCCTTTGCTTTCGGCTTGACCTCCTCTTCGTCATCGTCGCTCTCCTCCTTCACCCGCTTCTTGCCCTTGCCGGCCGCTGCAGCTTTCTTTTTGGGCGCTGCCTTCTTCTTCGGCTGCTTGACGTACTTGTCCTTGGACAGATCCACATCCTCATCTTCCTCTTTGACTTCCTCAACGACCTCGCCGTCGTCAGACTCCTCAATGGCTTCTTCGAGGTCAGGCTTCTCCTTGGCTTGTTTCTTGGGTGCCACAACCGAGGACGCCTTCATGAAAGGTAGGGGGTGCGATTGTTGGTTGTACCTGCGTCTCTGTTAGTCTATGCTTGAAACACGTCATCACTCCAGACTTACAGTCGTGTGAAGGTGGCCTTGGCCTGTGTCTCGATCTTGACCTTCTCCTGATCCATCGGTCCAACGCCCAGTTCCATGATAGCATCGAAGTCGTCCTTCGTCAAGAAGTAGCTGTCCATGAGCTCGATGATGTCGCCCACAGACTCCTTACCCTCTTTCTGCAGCTTCTGGATCATCTCCGTCCAAAGCACCGGGATGTATTGTTGCCGAACTTCGTGCCTATCACCAGACGATCGCAGCCGCATATGGGCTTGAATCTCCTTGACCATACGCATGAGCTTGTTCTGATTACTGTTACGGCCCAGCCATGATGTAAAGCGAGTCTGGTTGCCGGCAGTGCTGCCAGAGACGAAGCTTGCAGGCCTGACAAAACTGAAGACTGCGTGTGTCGGCATCAGACTCCACTGTTGCTGTGAGCCGTGAATCATGCGATCGACCAGATCACCATCACTGATGCTATCAGCGGCATCGGAGGCAAGCTCGAGCGCCTTCAGGGACTTCTCTTTGCCAGAGTAGTTGAGTGCCTTGATCGGGTTTGTGCCGAGATAATTCTCTTGAAGCATGAGCGGACTGAACTCGTGGTCGTTGAAGTACAGCTCGATCTTTTCGTTGAGGGTGGCCTTGCTGCTCTGAGCGAACATGCCACCACCAAGAATTTTCTGTGTAATGTCCCATGGCTTGAGGATGACGTGCTTTTCCCAGCTCTTGCTCATCTGCTTGCCTTTGTCAAAATCCATTGCTTCCTCGTCCAGTTTGGCAGTCGAAAGCATATTGACGACTTGGCGGATGTCGGCATGACTACCCTCAATCAGCGCGTTAATAACGGGCGGCGGCATCTTCAGGCCCTCGCGGTATGCGATGGTCATGATGCGAGAGCGGATCTGATCGACAGTCGGTCGTCGGAATGGTAGGTCAAATGTAACATAATCAAACGGTTTCATCTTTGGCAGCTTTCGGTCGTTGCAGATCAAGATCATCGGAATCTCAGTCTTCTTGCAGACCGCAGCAAGTGCACCTACACCACCGCGATCGCCAGCAGACATACCATCGACTTCGTCCATGATCAGGACAAGCTTCTTCTTGGACGCGTCAACATTCTGGCCGTCGCCGGCAAAATACCCGTGCAACGAGTTGGTGCTGAGTACACCACGCAGACCTTCTTCGATTAGCTTCTTGCTGCGAGTGTCGCTTGCGTTCCGTTCGACGATATCGTAGCCTTCGAGCTTGGCGACGAGATGAGCTGCGGTAGTCTTGCCGATACCTGGTGGACCGTGAAGCATGACCGCGCGGAACACGCCACTGCCATCCGCGCCAGCGAGCTTGAACCCAGTTTTGAGGTTCTTGGGGAACTTCTGCAACCACCGCTGGATCTTCTCGACCGTAGCTTTGTTGCCGCATATCTGATTCAGTGATGACGGCGCATACTTCGTGGTCCACAGGCGAGAGTCGACCTCTGGGCCGGCGCTTTGAGCAGCAGCAGTGATTCCAGAAGCGGTCGCCCTCCCGGCGGCTGCTTTGGCTGTTTGCGCTGCCTTCAGGTCCTTTAGGCGCTGTTTCTCTTCCTTTTCGAGCTCAGCCGCCTGCTTCTTGATTTGCTCCTCCTCTTTCCGTAGCTTCTCCTTGTGTGCTGCTTGTGCTTTTGAGTCGCCCTTGTTGCCAACTTCTGTTAGCTTTTCGATGAGCACTGCTAATCCGTCTTCGTCGATGGTCTTGATGTTCATCTCCTGAATCTTCCGGAGCTTGCTAGGGCCAGCATCTTGCCCTAGGACCACGTAGCTTGTCTTTTTGCTCGGAGCACCTGTCACTTTGCCTCCGTGCCGCTTGACGAGCTCTTGTGCTTCGGTGCGACCCCACTTTTGCAAGACACCAGTAAAGACGAAGTTGAGGCCAGCCAGACATGTCTCAGAACCAGACGGCATCTCGGAGGAACCCCGTCCTATGGGGGCTGGCTCGCTGCGACCAGCGTTCGCTCGCCAATCAAACTTCTGGTCTTGAGGTGGAGGAGTTGGCGCGCGTACGGTTGGGATACTGTCGTAGATTGCTTGAATGTCCGCATTCTCCACCTCATCCTCTTTCTTTGCCTTCTTCTTGACCGGCGACTTTGCAGGAGCCTTCTTCGTGGCTTTCTTCTTGGGCTTCTCCTCTTCGTCCTCCTCGTCCTCGTCCTCTTCTGGGTCCGGTTCTGGTGACTTGCGCTTTCGCCCTGCTGTGGTCTTCTTAGGTTCGCTCTTGACAGCACGCTCTTCGACCTCTGGCTCGGGCAGGTCGTCGTCCGCGTCAAGATCTTTCATGTCGACGTCATCTTCAGGCTCGAAATCATCCTCTTCCTTAATCTTCTTCTGTGTCTTAGCCGGTGCTTTTGGTGTTCCGCGGTGTGGTAGTTTGACCGGTAGATCCTCGTCGCTTTCAGCGCCCTCGACATAGTCGTCCTTCGCTTTGCCTTTGTAGTCGTCTCCAAAGATGTCGTCCGCATCGTCCAGATCTTCATCAGGAAACTCGTCGTTGTTGTCCCGCACCGCATACGATGTGACGGGCTTCTTCGCTCTCCCAGATGCTCTGCCAGCGCTTGCAGGTGTGGCAGTCTTTGACGCTCGCCCAGTTGCCTTCTTGGGTGTGGCCTTTGGTGTTTCAGCCGTCTTCTCTGCGACTTTTTTGACCGGCTCAGTCCGTTTGGGCTTATTCGATGTTGCAAAGAAGTCGGATGTGGTCGTCTCTTCGAGCTCGGGTGTAGGTTCACGCTTCTGCTTCTTCGGCGCAGGTTGCTTGGACGTCGCTTTCTTCGGTCTGGCAGCTGTCAGTCTGGGTCTTCGCCGTCACTGTGCAAAGGGGAGCTGTCTGACTTGACTTCTTCGACCTCGTCGTCGTCAGACTCGTCCATTACGACTCGACTTGCGCGGCCTTTCCTAGGAGCTGCCTTCTTAGGCGCAGGTTTCTACGCTGAGTGTCAGCTGTGATCTCCGCGTACTTGTAGCTAGCATCAAGCGTAAGTACGCAACCAAGCGTGCATTGAATTTCATGGCAATGGCAGCGGCAAAGCCAATGCAGAGAAAACACGAAACCCTGCATATGCAGCATAATCGAATCAAACATGAGCCGTCCATACCTCAGCTTTCTTCTGCGAACCCTCACTGCCCTGGCTAGCCTTCGGCGGCCCACCACCAAAAAAGCTTCGAATATCGGCCGGCATCTTTATCGTACAGAATCAACAAGCGGTACAATCGAGAAACAAAACACCCTCTGTGCGTCTCCAAAGGCGAATTGGGGCGGGGGTGGGCGTTGTTATAGCGAGTGTCCGCGCTCGAGGCAACATTGACGTGATGGACGCGCCTGCCTCGCGAACTCGCGAAGTCATTAGGCTGCCGGCGCGCTAGCACCGCCACAGCAGCAGCGGCAGCCACACGCTTTCTTGGCGCCGAACTTCGAACTTCGAACGTGCCGTGAATGTCAACGGCCCCGGACAACGTCCGTTAACAAAGCACATCACCACCATGCCGCCCCCGAGGATACAACAGAGCCTACTGGCGCAATTCAGCTCCCTGAGCTTGGGCGCCGCACGACCGAGACGTACACACCTCCCCAAAGCCCACGACACAACGCAACAGCTGCTAACACAACGCAGCAACCACGCTCCCACGCTGCGCCTTCCAACCCATCCTCACCCCCCTCACCACGCGCCCCTTCTCCTCGACCCCAATCGCTCTCAACTGGCTCGCCCCCAAAGCCGGCGAGAGTCGCAAATCCCGCAAAGGCCGCTGCCGCGTGCCCACCGGCGGCAGCATGCGCGGCACGACAGTAGTATGGGGCGACTACGGCCTGCGAATGCGCGACCACGACCGTCGCATCAGCGCGCAGCAGCTGAAGATCGCAGAGGACACGATCCGCAAGCGACTCCGTGGCATGAAGTTCCGCATGTACATGCGCATCGCCGCCAATATCGGCGTGTATACCAGCGGTAACGATGTGAGAATGGGAAAGGGTAAGGGATCGTTCGATCGGTGGACGGCGAGGGTGGCGGTGAGCAAGATTATCTTTGAGATTAAGGGGGATTTGCACGAGCAGGTTGTTAAAGATGCGTTCCGGTTGGCAGGCGCGAAGTTGCCGGGTAAGTTCTGAAGTGTTGAGGCGGTGTGTATGAATGTTGCTAATCGATGTGTAGGATTGTATGAGTTTGTCAAGAAGGGCGATGCGCCGGTTATGGGCATCACCAAGCTCGCCAACGGTATCACAGAGGCGGATCTGAAGCGGCCGCGCAAGTTGCTGCCTCTCGAGCAGCAGGCTGCGCGCATCCCGGCGGCGGCCAGTCAGCCGTCGGCGCCGTTGTAGATTGTACCATATGTTGATTCCATGTACGCTTGTATTGATATGTACGAGACGCCGCTATACGCACCATGCTAGAAATACCTCGGCCGTAGTGTAAAACCAAATCCAACACCCACAATCTCACACCTTGTATAGCGTGTCCAAGAAGCCCTTTGCCAGATCCACAACGACGCTCTTGTTTGGCAGACTCCCTGCAACTCCATACAACGCCGCAGTATCGCCCTTAACGGCGCCCTTTGCGCCCTTACCCTCGGCAATCCTCTTCCTTTCCTGCTCCTTGACGTCCTCGACGACATCGACCAGGTCGGCAATCATCTTATCGACAACCGCAACAATGGGTAGAGTGACGGCTACATGAATGGCAGGCGGGTTCTGCAGAGCATTGAGATGCCACCCCTTTCCGCTCATTCCATCGGCGACGTCGTAGATGTCGAGAGTATCAGAGAGGAACGCAACGACGCTAACCAGGGGCCTTCCAATAATCTTCAAATCAGCGTTGAGTTCAGGCTTCTCGCGCACTGCCGTCTCGATCTTCTTCATGCCGCCGACAATCTGGTGGCACGCGGCGATGTAGCCGCTTTCACCCTGCGAGACCAGACTGGCCCAGCACCCAGCGATCAGGGCGCCTGGGCGCGATCCGGCAATCGATGGCGAGGCGTACACGCCGCCAGACCAGTCGGGCGAGATGAAGTACTGGTACTTGCGCAGTGCATCCGAGCGGTACAGCACCGTACTATTGCCCTTGGGTGCAAAGCCGTACTTGTGCGTGTCGCACGATATACTCGTCACGCCTTTAAGGCGGAAGTCAAAGGGCTCAAAGTCGAAGCCGGCCTTGGGGAGGAGCGGTATGATGAATGAGCCCAGGCAACAGTCTACATGCAGGGGCAGCTTCTTCTTGTGTGCGAGCTTGCTGAGGCCGGAGATGTCGTCGATGATGCCGTGAGGGAAGTTGGGAGCGCTGCCAACGAGCAGGACCGTGTTGGGGTTGATGAGGCGCGAGACCGATGGCAGATGAACTTTGTAGGTGGGTGCTTTACAGGCAACGAGGTGGACCTTGATCTTGAAGTATTCGCCGGCCTTGCGAAAGGCTGTGTGCGCCGTTTCGGGCAGGATCATCTCAGGCTGGGTAACGCCGCGCTCGTTGTAGGCCTTGTTGCGCGCGGAGAGACAGGCCATGAGGATCGACTCTGTGCCGCCGCTGGTAGTCACGCCCACTGCGCCCTCGGGCGCGCTGAAGAGCGACAGCACCATGGCCACGATCTCGGCCTCCATCTTCCTGACACCAGGGAAGACGTCCGGATGGATCGGGTTCGCGACGGTGAACTTGCCAAATGCCTCCGTCTGGAGCCTGATCAGCGCCTCCCCGCCGTGGTAGACGGCGCCGCTGACACGGCCGTCCTCCCAGCGCGTGTGCTCCATATCAGCCAGCTCGCCGAGCTTCTTGCGCACTTCCTCCTCGCTCCATCCTTGGTTCGGCAAAGTGGTGATGCGCTCGATGCCGGGGCCGCTGGGGACCAACTTGCGCTCGAGCTTGAGCAGTGTCTCAGAAATTTGAGTCTGCACCTTGGTGCGCACGCCAGGCAGCCGCAGGAAGACGCCGTAGAGATAGCGTCTCACGGCAACGTAGACATCAGACAGCGAGCCGAAGATGCCGCGACCCTTGAGCTGGTAGAACAAGACTCTGGTCCAGCGAAGGAGGAACAGGATGAAGACAATGTTTCGCAGCCTATCACAACCTATGCATTAGCCGTGCACATGCCGTCGAGTACTGGATAGCGCAAGCCGTACACTTCGATGTTCAGCACGGCGAGCTGGCCCTTAGGCGTCCCTCTGTGCGCATTGAACGTGTCGCGGAGACTGACAGGCAGGCGCGAGGAGCCGGGCATCGTCGAGACTCCAGATCACGGGTGGGTGTGGAGACGAGCAAAGGACATGGCAAAGCCAAAAGGCAAAGGCAAAGGCGACATGTGGAAGTTGCGTCCTATGTCACATGTCACAACAGGCGGGGACGTCACCGCGGCTTCCCGGCTGCCAAGATTTCCGGTTCCCCACTTTACAACGGTCCGTCCTTCTCGATGCCTACTCTAGCGACCCTCTCCACTACTGACGGCCAGCCTTCTAAACTTCAGGTTGTTAAACTATCACTCTACTACTGCACGCTGCGTAAGAGAATCAAGCGTCGAATCCTTTGGCACGGTGAAGCAGCCTTCTGGACATCAAGCTGTTCAGTTCTTACTCTACACTGCACGCTTCCTAGGAGAAAGAGGTGCCTACTCCTTTGGCACGGTTAAACAGCTTCCTGATAGCACTGACGCCCCCAGCAAGAGACGAGTCAGCATGGCTGACCCAAATAAATATCAGTATAAATCCTTGAAACGGGACCCCTTCGAAGTTCGCCTATTCAAGCTACTTCCTTACGATGACCGCATCCGCATCACAATGCATACCTTTCCCTTAGCAGACGCTCCACCATTCGACGCTCTCTCGTATGTTGCGGACTCTCGCGACGAACCGGTGCAAATTGAGTGCGAAGGCGCTGCTATCGTAGTAGATCCCGACCTGGGCGCTTTTCTTGAGGCATTACAACGCAGTTCCAACACTGGTTACTTTTGGGTGAATGATATATCCATGAGTGCAGACGAATACATGGCGGATTACCTCGGATTGAAAATAGCCAGCATGTATCGCGCGGCTGCGCGCACTTTGATATGGACTGGATGCCAAGATCATGGTCTTTTGTCCAGGTTCATCGCTTCGACTCTCCCAACTGGCGACTCCAGTAGACTAGCAACGGAAACATTTAGTGCAATCGATATCTTCCATTCTGCTTGTAAAATCAGAAGCCAGGATATACGAGAGTTTCACGAGATTGCAATGAGCTTTAGTGGTAATACTCAATGGGATGCATGCGATGCGCAGTGGGGCATAAACACGTACCTGAAGCAAGCCTATTTCAAAGTGTGAGTCCAGTTGTAGTGCGATATCAGTTTCACAGGCCTGACGCAACCTTAGGCCTATGGTACTTGACGAAATTATTGGTTCTCGAAACCCGCTCATCTTCGATGGAGAAGAAGGCGTACCATGGGGACACTTTGCGAGAGCACTACTCACTTGGATGTTGTTCAACACCACTTCGAGCAGCACTCTCTCAGTTTTATTCGTGATCTGTAGCGAAGCAATGCGGCGGTCCTCTGTTGGTTTAAGCAACACTCAATTGACATTACCAGATGTGCTGTTAGGTGTGCACAGCTTTTCAATTTCACGGTTAAGTTCCCGAGGCACCATCCGCGTGGCGTACGGAATCCTTCAGGACACCAGAAAGATTGACGAAAGTATGGCGGACAACGAATTATTCTGCGAAACCGCCTCCCAGCTCAATGACGCATCGGATCAACCCCTGAGTCTATCGTTGGTTAATAGCGCCGATCCAAAGTTGCCATCTTGGACGCCTGGTTGGAAGCAGTACACGCGCACCGGAAGATTTATACTCAACCATGCTGCGAGTAACTTCTTAGCGTCCCCGTATGCTACGTGCGAGCCGATCTACGAGCATCGGTCGACCGATATCGAACATTACGACTTTTCAAGAGCCGGGGTTGCCTACGTCGGTCTTGTGGTGGGTGTGATCCAGCATCGAAGCAGTTATCTACCTCCACGACGTCATTGCGACCATTACGCAGTGAACAGTGCTAATAATTACTTCTTCAGTGAGTGGCATGACTTTGCGAAAGAACATTATCTTGGCAAGCGACCAGCTCATCTTGTGTCGTTGGCGTTCGCAGACACTATCCAAGCTAGAGGCTGTGGTCATGTATGGGAGGACATGGAGAAGACACCTGAGGATCGCATCCAAGAAACGACTGACTTCCTAGATTTTCTCGAGAGCGAGGACTCGGTCCCGATGGAGACGGATTCCATTCGATTGTTCTACGCAGCATGTTTCCCTTCTCACGACAGGATGTTCGCAATCACAAAGGGTGGTTGCTTTTGCCTGGTGCCCAAATCAACCAAAGATGGCGATTTGGTTTGCATTCCTCACGGAAGTCGAGTACCCTACATTTTCCGTCGAGACAAAGAGGGGGGTCTATATCAAAACGTGGGAGAAGCGTTTGTACATGGGTTGATGCACGGCGAAGCAAGTGAAGTCGAACCACAGGACATAAGAACCTTTCATTTACGTTGACGCTGGGGTTACAGTGGAGAAGATGTCTTGTTTGAGCGGCAGAAATACTGTACTCATGCAATCAGCACTATGAACCCATCTTGGATATCTTATCGACACGCTTCTGCAGCCATTTCTTCACTGTCGATGTCCTCTTCTCAGATAACGCTTTCTCAGGTAACGCTTTCTCAGATTTGGGGTTCTCGACCGGGTGCACAGCCCTTTCCTCGAGCGACTGTTCACTGGAACTATCGACGTTTGTCTTGATGCCATCATCGCTGATCGTCGATGCAGTAGACACACCATAGTCGACCATAATCTCCTCAAGCTCTTCCTCAAGCTCCGGCATTTTCGACGAGCCAGAGGCAACACCAACATGATACCTGAGGATGCGATGAAGCCCTTGGACATGAGGACCATAATGCAGCTCCTGCGGAGAAGTCTTGATCTGCGAGAACACAGCTTTGCAGATAGCCTCATCTGGGTCGAATCCTGGACGTGCCCACTGTCGAATATCCGTTGTCGGCAGCTCCAGATAATCTCTTACTGTCCGGTGCAGGAAGTCGACCCTATACTCGAAGAGTATTGAAGAGGGAAGTTGTTCGTTTCCCGAAGCCACTGAATGAGGCTCGAGAAGACCCTTGCAGCCAGCAATCAAACGCTTCCTAGCATCTTTATGTCTTCGGATGGTCTGCTGCACGGTCAAAGGCCGGCGTTCGGCCGGGGAATCCTCGTCCAGGAACCAGTAAGCCATGAGCGGGAGAGGCTCCACGGCCGTCAAAGTCACCAGAAACATTTGAGCCGCCTGGTCGCGATAGCTCTCTTTTACGTCGTGGAACAAGATGCGCTCGAAGTAGTCTTCCAAGTTCTTGGGGAGATGGCGCAACCGCTCCTGCAGACGTTTGATACTATCGCCTTCGCGCAGGCCGTCTTGGAAGGATCGGACTACCAAGACAACCCACAGGAAAACGCCGTTTGCCGAGAGCACGATTTCGTCTACGAGAGCTTTGCCTCGGGTTTTCTTGTCCTCCAACTCTTGGTAGTTAACGTCGTGTGCGAACACATCGTCAATGTACACGTTGATATCCCGATCGTTGAAGTGTTCCATGAGGAGCTTGGTCGTGTGGCTCTTGCCATACGCTTCTTCGAACTCATTCCATTGGCGACTCGAGACACATATCTTGACATGTTCGAGGGCTCGGAGTACGCCCACCAGCTGAATGATATCGTTGGTATCTCCACTGTATTCATCGAGGCCGTCAATGAAGAAGCAGAACCGTTTGTGCAATTTAGTGAGTGTGTTACACGTCCGAGCCAGAGCATCCATCAAACCGGAAATGTTCGAAGGCATGTCAGGTTCGAGCAGCGATACGTCGATGCCATCACTGTGCGAATCACAGCTACCGCTGTAGGACCGCCAAGCCCCAGGAAACACAAACTGAATCTGATCAGGGCACTGCCGTAGGATCTGGTAGAGCAAAGAGCGAAGTAGACCCTCCTGAGACTTCTGAAGCTCATTCTTGCCAGCATTCCAGAAGAAGTACTCTGCGATGACCACATCGTCGTCTTTGCCCCAAAGCTTCAGCTGATCCTTAGTTGACTGATGATCGCAGAGAAACTTCATGAGCGTCGATTTCCCTGACCCTGGTCTGCCGGAGACCCAGTAAAGATCGTCGTCCGATTGCAGCCATTGAGAGAAAGTCGTCGAGCTCGCGTGCTGTTCTTGATCATCATGAGAGCCAAAAAGCCAGGTCAAGGTATCATGATGAGCCGGCGAGATCGTAGAATACCGATCCTCGAGGCGAAGGAACCGCAGTCTGGACAAAACAGCCTGCTCCGTAGAATAGTGGATACCTTTGGAAGCGACTGTACTGACCTGGTCAGCCCAGAGGCCCTCATTCTTCTCTTTCTTATCCAGATGATCCCCAAGAGCTTGTCTGAAGTACTTTTTCAACCCCACGATATCCTGCGTCCGAAAAATCTCCAGGCGTCGATTGTTCTCCAGCAAGTCGTTCAACTGAGCTTGAAGCCCCGCAGCGTGATTGTCAGCGAGACGTGCATCAACCGCTTTCCCGATGGCATTCAGTCTGTCACGCAGCGCTTCGATCTCCGAGTCGTGCCACTGGGTTTGGAGTGCCTGGACAAAGCTCGTCCATTTGGTCTTTTCTTGATCCAATTTCAATCGTGCAAGAACTGTCAACAGCTCGTCGGCGACGTTCTTGCACTGGAGGGATAACACCTCCAAGGAGTCTTTATCCTGTGCTTTGATTTCCTTATCCGTAAGTTGCGGTGCAGGTAAAAGATCCGCTCGGCTGCGCAAATCTTTCGCAATGATTTCCAGATTCAGATACCCTGCTTTTGTACCGGAGGCCAGAATCTCACGCGACGTCCTCAAAATCCCCCTCGTGCAGTGGATGAACTGGAGGATGTTGCCCGCAAGGCTGACCGCAGCGAGACCTTCCATAGTGCTCAAAGTGACCGAAACTCTGCAGGTAGAAATAATGCTCAGCAGAAGGTGCTTGAAGCGTGCCTGAAGCGTGCTTACAGCAAAGTTAGTGTAGGAACAGCGTATGAAGAATAGAGCAGGCTGAGCGGGCTGAGCAGCTACGCGCCCGTTTTCACTATATATAGCTGGGGGCCTAAATCAGCCTTATCTATAGGTACACAACATACCACATTCTACAGCAAAATCAAAAACACTGCTAAGATCCAACAATAACTTCCCAAAAGCTAAACTCTTGAGAACACAAACGTCCTAGTAGTAAACCTTTCGCACAAGTCAAAAAGCTCTAATAACTCGACTTGACTTAATCAACCACCTGTTTAAGTCTAGCAATTACCTTTATAGGCTCAACTCCCACCTTCTTATGCACGCGCCTGAAAATAAAAGTAGACTTAATTAGCTTGTTATCAACTCCAGTACTAGTGATAGACAGATAGCAGAGCACCTCTAGTCACAAAGACATACAGCTACATACAACCCCAAACCTGCCCCCTCATCTAGTAAAGAGCAGTACCGCATCTAACTACCTCCGCAGCCTAGCGCAGAGAAGTCCAAATCCCTATAACATCCGCAAACTACACTTCGTTACAACACATCGCGCTACGATACAATCATACAGTACCACACCAAACCAGCATCACAATGCGTTTTTCTGCTCTGTCACAGGTTTCCCTAAGCGCTGGGTGTTTGTTCAGACACCCAGGGGTGAGAAGGCGCAGTTCTACCCCGCTTCCTTCCAGTAGGTACAGTATGCGCGTGTCTGCATATAGCATGCTTGACTATCTTGACCGCGCTGTGAAGCTACATGTATCATTTATCATTGTAAGATCATAGCAGTAGTACATCCCACACCACCCAAGCGCCCATCACGTCTTCGGCCTAACATACACGGTCCCAAGACTACCAGCACTCAGCAGCAGGCAAACCCCAGAAAACACCACAACAGCCTTATACGTCCCCATTCCATATCCGTCCCCACCAGTCCCCCACCGCAGCAAACCCGCACTAATAGGACCGGCGGCCACATTCCCAATCCCCTTGCCGAAGTTAAACAGCCCGAACATCGCCTGCGCAGCAGAAGGCTCAGAGCTCACTGCTGTCACCATCCTAGCCCACATAGCCGTGTATCCGGCGCCGAAGAAGCCGTACAGCAGTGCGAAGGAGATGAGGGGTGCGAGAGAGTGAGCGAGACCCCAGGCGGTCAGGGTGGAGAGCGCGGCGATGGAGGCGGAGAGGGTGATGAGTGCGTTGAGCGACGTGCGTTTGTCGGAGAGGTAGCCGAATGTGAACTGCCCTGCGACCTGGCTTACGCTCATGAGAGCCAGGAGTAGCGCGCCTTTGGAGGTCGTGAGGCCTAGTGAGGAGGCGTAGGATGGGAGGTATAGGCTTGGGAAGAAGTAGCCCAGTCCCATGAGTAGGTTGCTGAGACTGTAGATCCAGAATAGCGGTTTCTTTAAGAATGACCAGTCTGTCTTGAGTCTGACGTTCTGCTGCTGACCTGGTCTGCCTTTTAGTAGCGGTATCAGCGGCCCAGTTGTGACGAACAGGAAGACTGCCACACCTCGCAGCGTCGTCTTGTGTCCGTATCGATTCAACAGAGCTTGCAGACTAAGCGGCGTCACTGCCCCTGACACTCCCGACGCACTGCAGAGAAGACCGTATGCCATGCCTCTTCTCCTTATCCAGTACTCGTCCACCATGGAGAGAATCGGGTAGTAGAAGATGACAAAACCGATACCGTATAGCACTCCCTGCGTCAAGATCAAAGTCCCGAGTCTATCAGCAAAGCTACCCGCCACCAGCGCTGCAATGCACAGTGGCCAGCCTACGAGAATCATGTGAGTGCGATACTTTCTCCAACGCTGGATGAAGGGGATGATGAACGGAGCGCCAAGGTACGAGATCCCAGACGCAGTGGTACCGACAATAGAAATGTACGGGCTGTCTTTGAATTCCGACAGCTGGGAGTAATGCTCTTGGAAGACACCAAATGATAATGGGAACCCCCAGAGCAGCGACTCGAATACGAATGCTGCTAGGAGTAGGCGCCATGCGTAGAGACCGCAGTCGATTGGCGGGCCTATGCTTGTTTGGTCTGGGAAGGTTGAGCCGCTCTGCGGGTCGAGTGTGCGGAGCGAGATAGCTTCTGGGGGTGTGTCTGGCGGAGCATGACTAGGCTGCATTGCGAGAGCCTCAGCCTGGTGAGACATTGTATCCGCTGAGACAGGGAGTGATTGGAGCATAGCACGATAATAGTAACCAGCGTAGATGTTATCTCATCTTTAGTTGTAAGGCTGAATTGGGGCAACGCTGCCTCGGTTGTTGATCTCCGACCTTGTAGAACGCCCCGCTTTCACAGGAAGCTTGGCCAACAAAGCCACATGAAGGGTTAGCGCTTGTATCCAGTCCGCATCTCACAATGTCGTCAGCACCGTAAACAATATTACAGGTTCAGCCCTGAAAATGCCATCTTTCGTGAGCGCCCATGGCAAACATCGGCATGACAGCGTCACATGCATCGCAGTGGTACATGTCGGCGTCCATCATATCGTCGTCTTCTTCCCAAACGTCTTCGGCGATGGAGCCTTCTTCTTGAGAAGGCGTGGGTACATCTTCTGAGCCGAACCTGCTCATTGGAAACTTCGGGGTGTAGACGTTGGGCTCTTTTACCATGCCGTCATCTTTTACATCGTCCTCTTCCATAAGCGTATATTGCGCAACGTGCTCGTTGCTCCCCTGACACGACTCCTCGCGCACTCTGAAAGGGGCTAGTACATCATCCTGCCGTCTGAACATCTTTCCAATATCCCTCCCGACTCCACCTTTCTCACTTGCCGCGCTCACCATATTGGTCGCCGCAAGATTGACGAGACTCAGATTCCATCCCTGCTTTTCAGGATGAAGTTGCCGAAAGAGCGGTATGAGTGTCTCACGAACCAGTCTTTCAGCGAGTGCCTCAACACTTTCTTTCACGCTGAAGACGAAGTTTGGCATGGACGCTGACTTCGAGATACGCGCGAAAGTGCGATTGCGGCTTCCGTCAGGGTTTTGTGGAGGTCGTGGGCGTGTGGAGAGGCGGAGCGTTTTGGGATGGGCGAGCCAGCGCTGAGAAGATGCCGTGGCACCGGCTGCAGGATCTTCGGAGGGTTCTTGTTCGTGCTCCAGCAGATCAGTGCGCATTCGCTTGAGCAAACTGATGCTCAGAACATGGAATTGTTTGATCACCTCGTCTAATGTGTCTAGGCGAATGTAACTGTCTTCAATGCTGATCTGTCGAGGTACTTCCCTTGCTTGGTTTACTTGTGTGTCATCGCAGCCGTTCAATAGATCCCACACACGAATACCTATGCCGTGTGGTGTACCGGGACCACCTAGAATTCTCTCAAGGACGTCTGTGCCCATGCCTGGGTACGTGCGTACATCTCGTACGCGAACATCCTCTTTCGTTCCACCGTATACAAGTCCAGAGTCGATGTTTGCAGGCCGCTGCAGTACGTGAGCACGAAGCTTTTGTGCTATCTTGAAGCCAATGCCTGGGATCTTGCCGACTTCATGATCGTCGACGAAATATGTGACATTGTCCCATTCGTCATCGTCGGCGGTGTATGGTGGTATCAGTGTTGTCTGGCTGTTTGGTTTGTGAAGATTGCCGACCAGCTTAGAGAGGAGCTTGTTAGTTGATACACCCACAGTGGCCGTGTAGCCAAGATCATGCTCAAGCCTCTGGCGAATGTGCTGTGCCAGGTGGCTTGCTAGTAGAAGTCGAAGCTGCAGAGGATCATGTGAGATGGTGGATGCTATTGGGTGTCAGACATATATTGTAAGAGAGAATGCTGAAGTGTGAAACGTGGGGAGAAGCGGATACAAGGCCAACTAACAAAGGCACTTGGCGTGATGCCTGTCAATAGCATAAGATCCTTGAGACAAGCCACCCGCAACTTTGCCGCATGTTGAGTTTCTGGGGTACTCCAGACGCGCACGTGTGTAGTTCATGCAGCCTTGCAGCACTGTGACAGATGAAGAAGCTTACCCTGCGATTCGTTTGGCGTGTCTGGATAGACATGGCCAGCATGGTGAGTTGCATCAAAGGAGAACCCCAACGATGGATCCTTTTTGGATAGACGAAAGAAAGACGTGTCAAGGCTGGAAGTGTTTAGGGTTGCAACGTTGTTATCGATCAGATCAGACACATCAAGCCAGACTTCGTCAAAGCCAAGTCGCTCACAGCGTGCGCTCCACGAGAAAGAGCTGAGAAAGGCATAGAGTTGTTTCGAGGCATTTCTGAAGCGTGTAAGGTCTTCGCCCAGGACGATGATAACATCAGGACAAATCTTCTTTGCGTCTGTAACCAGCTGTAGCTTGTACAGACCCTGGACATGTCAGCAGACTGATGCGATCACCGAGATGCTGTCGTATGCAGTTCAGTAGTGCATACGTGGTGTTCATGCACAGGACTGGTGCTTGCGTAGCCATGTCTGACCAACATGAACCGCCAAGCAACGACAGCACGTGAGAGAAGTGACAGGAGACAGTACCCTTCGACGAGCCTCGTAGTTGCATGTCACAATGATCTGCTTCTGCTGCACCGCAAGGGGGAGCGTCTTGAGGTGCGGCTGCTCACGCTCAAAGACGCTGGCGTAGAAGCAGTCCTGATGGAGGTACGTAAGCCAAGGTCAAGTCAGGTGGTGGTCATCTGAGGGTAGTCATGACTCTCGACGCACGGGGCAACGCGTACATAGTCCTAAAAAAATACCGGCAGCACGTTAGCAACGCTGAGTACGATCAGACGCAAGCAGTTACGAGCATGGCGAGGGCGGAGGCGAATTTCGGCGTCCAGGCGCGCCGAGACAAAAGGCTGTGTAACGAGGGCGACGGGATGCCTGGCTACCTAGTACGGACTGCAGAGTGCTGTGCGGTGCTGTGCTGACGTACAAAGTGGAGGAGAGTCGAGTCGAGCTGCCGCTTCAGCCTCCTGCTGCGAGGGCCATTCATCACGAAGGCGAAGCCAGATGGCCGGAGGGAGTCGGCGGCTCGCAGTCTGACATGCGCGGAGTTGCGGACAGGTGGTGCGTTGGTGGAGGAGTGTGAGAGGCTTCGTTTCGGACCCAAGAGGGCGCTAAGGAAACCTTGAACAAACACAGAAGGAAAGCGACAGGGGTGGCCGTAGCGCCCCGTCCTGCAGGCGTCCACAGCGTCTTAAAATAGCACGCGTGCGCGTCTGGCAGATGGCGGGCGTTTACGAACGATCAAAAGCAGGACGGCCCCGCGCGAGTCTTTGATGTCGAGTGTAGGAGACCATCAACGACACCAGACTGCACAGCACATATACACACACCGTCCGCAGCCTCCGAATACGCCTGCCCTCGCATTTCATCATCAGCAGGCCCAGAGAAGGCTGACTGCTCCCCCGCCACACGCCCGCGGTCTGCGCCCACCTGGCTCTTGAGTGCGGCAAGTCTCACCCATGATGCTCTCGACTATATCATCACACCCGCCACCACCCACGTTCTCCCCGTCACCTGCACTGCAGTCCAACATGGCCACTTCGCTGCCTATAATGCCCTCGCGGTCCTCGCAGCGCCCGCGCCTCACCGTCAACACGCACCAGCCCCGCGTCTTTGGAAAAGGCGCCTCTCTGCGACTCGACACCCTCAGCGCAGCCTCGCCCACCGTGCGCAACACCTTCAACAACGCATACGAGCCCAACACTACCACAAACACATCCAACACGCTCAACACCTTTGTCGCCCCACCCCCCGGCCCACCCGCGAAGCTGCGCCTAGAGATCAGCAGCACCACCTCGCAGCCCACCACCATCAGCACCCCAGACTCGGCCTCGACCCTCTCCTCGTCGACGCTTACCTCCGCCTCCAGCGAGTCAGCCAGCAGCACAATACCGTACAAGCAGCCGCACAACCTCAACTCCATCCTCGCCAACAGTCGCATCGTGCCACGCAAGATGGCCTCCAGGCCCATGTTCCCTGCCGAGAAGCGCGTGTCCTTCCGCACGCCGCTGGAAGAGGAGATCAAGAATGTCAACTACACCTGGGCCAACTCTGACATGGAGTCGTCCAGCTCGACCTTGACATCCCTCGACTCCACATCCACCGACTCAGCCTCCACCGAGTCAGAATCCACAGCCACCCAATACTCGGCCGCACCCAAACTGCAACTGAGCAAGCCCTCACTATCTCTCCAGCCAAGCACACAAGCAAAGCCCGTCGTCTCGACAATAGAGAGCTCGTCCACCCAACGCAAGCCGCCCAGACTCGGCGACAAGCGCGACTCTTCTGAATCCGAAGACGACAGCGACACGTGCCCGCAGACGCCCGTCGCTGGCCGACGGAAACGTAGCAGAGACTGGCGCTGGACACTAGGCAAGCTGCCCGGCGACAATTCATCAACAGTCTCAACCGCCAGCGACGACGACAGCAGCTGAGCACCCCACATGACGGCGTTGGATACACTACAGGGCACAGGGCCCATGGCGTTCGTTTAGCATTTCCGTGTTGTTTGTTTCGATGATACCACCTGCATGAGCCCTTCCAGGACGGCTGTCCGCATCGCATTCTCCTTGCCCGCTTACACATTTCATCTACCTTACCTATTACTCTATCTACCCCTCTCTACATATCTTCTAGTCTCATACTACCCAATAGCTGCGCTATTGCCAATACATATCTTCTCACGCCCGCACATCTAGCCTTGCACCCAAGACCTGAACTCTGTGAAGCGAAATAACGACCGTCATTACCTAATTCGGCCTCGCTCCACCTCTGGCCCATCTTACACATCCACCCACCACCACAACCTACTATCTATTTGCATTCCCATCCCCAACCCCTCCTTCTCCACACCTGCACCCACTAACATATCATATCCACCTCACCCTCGCACATCTCGCCGCTGCACACGCGTCCCCACCCAAGTGCGCAACGCACGTAATGACATCACCTCGTATCGGCTTATCCCAATCCAGGCTGTGGGTCCCGCGAACTATGTCCCCTGCATCTCGCTGTGGAGTGGGTCGGTGTTGGCGCGGCGAGATGTATAAGGAAGGGCGCGGGGCGGGTTTACTACATAGCATATATGTAATCAAGCACGGTGCGGTGCAGTGTGGTGGGTGAACTATTTTTCCGCGGCTGCGACAGATGGAGGGAATTAGTGGTGCGAGAGTGGGCCAACCAGCAGTCACTGGGTGCTGCGTTTCGCATGCAGCGGAGTGTGTCAAGTGTAAACGAAACGAAGCTGCGACGTGCTGGGCTCGAGGACAAGTAGGTACGGCGCAAGGCTGGCGTGTATGTTTTGCGCCGTCGTATCTGGCGTCGTGTTTAGTTTCGACGAGGGAGATTGAAACGAGACTGCTCGTGTCTAGGTTGCGGGTGAGTGCGTGTTCGGTGCTTTTGCTCCCGAACCATATTACAGTAAGACTAGGTACTAGAGTGCATCTACGGGTTTCTAGCGAGCGCTGTCGGTGTAGGAGGTACCTAGATACCGTCGAAGACGCTGCTGCGTGTATGTATGTGTGTATGTGTGTGGTACCTACAGCCTACGACCCCACCCCGCTCCAAGCAGCAGAACCCCACCGTCCTCATCCACATGCAATCCCCTCCCTCCAAAACTCTGTCCTTCCGAGCTTGCCTCGTATCGCAACGCTCGTATCTCAACCCTGCGGTTCCCTCGCGTGCTAACCTCGTGCTCGCTACCGAACCTCTAGTGGCGATTCGCTCTTGGCGCGGCCAGAGCGTTCTGTGCCTGAAATAGCACGATTAGATGGAGATGAGGTATCCACAGTTGATCTCCACATCTACTAGGTATGTCCACATGTTTTTCCTATCATCGAGAGTTTGACGTCGTACCTGACAGCCAAGCGTTGCTACCTGGCTTTTCCGTTTTTGTTGCAGTGTAGGGAGTCGGGATGATTGCCCGGGAAGACTTGGTACTGGGATTGAAGTGCAAATTTTGTGAGGATAAACGCGCACGTGGGTGTGTGATTTCAAGCGTGTATGTGTACTGTGTATAAATACTTGCGCGATTTCACCATATAGCTATTTAGGAAGCAGGAGAACATTGCGGAACCAAGCGGAACAATTCGCACTGCGATATTGCGTGCTCACGTGCGTATTCACTTTACAGGGGAAGTGCGGGAGCGGGTGTGGCGCGTGTAATAGTGGCCGTGCCGTGGCGGACGGGATGATTGGTTGCGCGATGGGATCTGCGAGCCAAGTTGATTTCTTGGCTAGGTGGTGGAGGGGGTTCTATAAGTGGCTGTACTTCTCTCTCTAACTATCCTGCTATTTATCCACCTCTACTACTGGAACATCCATCTCCCGAGACTATAGCTTCGAGTACCTCATCATCAAATTTGACAATCTCCTGGTTGTTCTCGGCGTACTGAAGAACAGTAGTATGTTCTCTTCTCTCCACAAAACTAGTTCAGGCATCCACCCAAGCATGCCGTCAGACGTGGTAGGGAGCAGTATTCGGTGATAGTCAGAGGCTGGTGAGAATGTCATGCACTTATTAGGGAGGGTTGCTATGGCGCACTGCTGGTTCTGGGCGTGTGTTTGGAGTCGGTAGATTCCTCCATCCTTGTTATAAAGGATGATGGTTAGGGAAGGGTGTTCTGCTTGGTGTGATGTGAGGATTGAGAAACTGGATAGGCTATTCTGCGGCTTGGTGGTGTTGACAGCTTTTGCATGTATGAAGAGTCTGATGTTGACTCGACAATTTGTTCTCACATGCTCGATTCAATTGCGCGGTGAAGTAAACCCATAACCATCCTCAATCGGCCTTCAAGACCCTATGCAGCACCCTCCCCAACACGCCCCGCACACGCCTATGGTCTTCTTGCGCCGCAGTCATCACCACTGCAGTACTAAGCGCGAACGCTAGATGCTCTTTCCAGCGGTTTTCAGGCAGATATCGGCGAGGAAGCCATGTGGCTGCGGCCCTGGGCAGCACGAATAGCACGATCTCGAGGCGCCGCTTGGACTCCTCTACTAGTATGCTGAGTCCACACAACAGACACCCGCTCAGGACACATAGCCCCGAGTCCCACATCTGCGGCGTGACAGTCTTGGACGAGAAGATGCTTGGGCCAAGACGGGTGCGTGAGAGGCAGACGCCGTAGTAGAAGAACGCCACAAACGCACCAAGGAACGATGAACGTCTGGTGGCCTCCTTGAAGGCTGCCGTCAACGTCTGCTGAGTCAGACCAGCGAAACGATCTCCAGGGCGCCCAGTCTTCCGCAAGTGTCTAGCCAGGACAAAGAGTTGCAACGGGAAGTAAATCTTCGCCGCAAACGCCCAGCCACGCCAGAAGCGCCATAGCGCGTGCTTCTCACAACTCCTTCCGCAGCCCATGTGCACCAGCTCACACGGCACTGGCACCGTTTTTGCCGGATCTCCAGCCTCTTCCGGCATGCCATAGTCGCGAGCCATTGAGCCAAGGAGAGGGGCCATTCCCGTGTCTTTGCCATACTGAAAGGTACCATATCTAGCATGTCGAAGAGCAAGCATGAGACGGTGGTCCAGCCCGGCGGCGGCAGATATCCATGCATTGTAGTTTTGAGGGAGACGGCTGGGACTGTAGAACCACGACCACATAATTGTGGCTGCGGACAAGCAGAATAGGGGAGTGGGGAGCTTACTTGCAGTTTGCTGCAGGCGTGATGAAGGTTGGAGGGAAGAGGTAGTCGTGCATACTGCAACGTCCAAAGCTCGTATGACCGCGAAGAGAGTCAAGTCTAAGGTTCTTCCAGCAAGGTCAGGCCTTGTGAGCGGCAGCACGTTCTCTGACACTGCTGCATGTTGTTCTGGAGGCTCGTCGAACGGGCCAAGTTTAGTTTTGGTGAAGCTTGATATTGCATCTGGTGCGGTTGACGGAGCATACTTGGTAGGAGCACTGTTCAGCAACTTGAACGAGACTGACGCCGAGATGAGAGCTGCAGCGAACCTGGCAAGCAATCCGGCAACCCAGCGATCAAACGACCTTGGGTAGGATCTGAGCCGAGGTAGTGCTGTAATGAGCAGGGCTTTGATCGGGATCTGAAGGAGTGTCGATCCGGCGACGAGAGCGGCGCAGAAGGCAGGGAAGCGGTGCACAGCACAGGCCTCGCGGAGTGTATAGACGGTCTTTTGAGTTTCTGTTAGTCCGGCACGCAGAAAGCATCGGCTTGCGGAACATCAATTGCTGGGCATGGTGTTGCAGGAAACGTTACGCACCTGCAGCCACGCAGCTCGAACGGTCAGTTTGCCTTTGGCGAACAAGAACAGTATCTTCGCCAGGCGCGGAGTGGTACTCGACAGCAACGCCAGTACGTAAGCAGTGGTGAGCCTGGGTCACGGACATCAGTATGGGTATCGGACACGCCGAGGCCAGGGTTGGATCTCACGGTTTCGCAAGGCGCAGATGTGCAACAGCGCCAGGTTGGCGAGCCATTGCGGCGAATGGCAACGACTGCAGGGGCTCCCGCACAGGAGATGTCCTGGCAGGCAACGGCAGGAAGCGTGGGCTTAAGGGGAGGAGACGGAAGCTAGGCCAAGGCCGTGGTCAAGTGCATGCATGGCTTCGCGAGGATCGACAGGTTCGCGGAGCAAATACTGCTTTGGAGCACGAGCGATGCACAGAATAGGAGGACGGGAATGACAAGCACATCGAGGCCGAGACAGGCGCGGTGTGTGTTGCAGCGTCTCAGATACCCCACGCAGCGAAGAGCAGCGTGGAAGGCAGCTGATGGAGGCTCCTCGTGATGCCTGCGAGTGACATGCAGGGGTGATGGAGAGATTGCGGAGTGTGACGGTGGTGGGAGGCGTGGGCAGGCACACATGGAAATCTGGGGTAGCCGGGTTGCTTGGCGGAAAGCGCAGCCGAGCCGACACGTGCCGAGCAGAGTTGGCTGGGGCTGGCATGTGAAGACAGAGCAGCGCAGAGCTGAGCAGAGCGTGACGAGCTGCGCGACACCAACAACAACACCTTTACTCTCCCCCACAGTCTCGCTGTGTGCAGACCCCCGTCGAGCAGCGCAGAGCTGTCTATCCGGCGATGTGTGCTGGGAGTAGTGACTGCATATCAGGCACTGCTGGTTTTCCCAGTCCCGCATCCAGCCCCAGGTCGTCGATACGCGTAGGCAATAGGTAGAAAGTAAACGGTAGCAGGCCCACTGCACGTCACCGCGCGCCCAACAACAACCGTCGACGCACCTCGCGAGCCAGTCGCCGTTGCTGCCGCAATCTCGAGCGCCTCGCGTCCCCACTCCCCGCAGCGACACCTGCGAGCCGCCAAGCTGGAGACTCTTTCGCAGCCACCGTTCGCACGGCTCGAGGGCGCTCCGGCCAGAGGCCTCCCTCGCGCAGCCATGGGCGACAAAGACCCCCCGCCGTTTGGCTGTACGTCCTGCATGCACTCGTTGCCATCGTCTTGTTACTAACCCTGCCGCCAGACACGTTCAGCAACGACTTCTTCAATGGCTCGTCCACGTCCACGCCCTTGGACAACAACGGCCAGTCGCTGCTCAGTGACATGGAGAACCAGTCCCTCGCCGACTTCTTCTCCAACACCGACCCCTTCCACCTCTCCGACCCCCAGCCCTTCGCCGCAAATGCAGACGCCAAGCTCGCCGGCACCGACTTCAGCGACTGGAGCTTCATGACCCCGGCCACCGTCCACGGCGTCTCAGCCACGATACCCGACCAGGCCCAGCTCCACCATGGCTTCCTCCACGACAACATGTTTGCGCCGCACACACAGCACATGGACCACATGGCCACCACCCACGACGACCTGCAGGCGGCATCCACTCTCTTCAACAACTCACAGCAGCCGGCGTACCCGACCCACCGCTCCCACAGCTTCCACGACATGGCGTCGTCGAGCAGCAATCCACACCCAAACCGCCACAGCATATCAAACAGCGCTCTAGTGGCAAGACCCATGGTGGCTACCTCCCAAGGCCTGCTTAACGAGCAGCTCGCCGCGCTCCTGCCCAACCACGCCGCAGCCGGCACCCTGGACGCACAATTTGCCGCACAATGGGCTCGAAGTGACGCACACCAGCCACACGAAGCCGATTTTGGGCCAACATTGCACGCGCCTATTCTGAAGCGCACCTACACTTTCGGCACAGACGACTCCTTCAGCAACCCAGCAGGATTTTCGGCGCCACATCAAGAGACGGAAGAACAAGTTACGCGGCGCTTGATGCGCGACATGCGCCACTCCCAGACCTTCATACCAGACATACCGAATCCCAACCTCTCAGAACCCACCAGACAGGCCCGCTCGACTCCAGCCGAAGATGCAAGTGAGGACGACTCCGAGGAAACAAGCTCTGCCGACGATGACCAGCCGGCGAAGAAGCGAAAGAAGGGAATACAGATCAAGAAGGAGAACATGCGCAAAACGGCGCCCGGCACAAGAGTCGGCAAGGCGAAGAAGCTGTCCGCCGAAGACAACAAGAAGAAGCGAGCCTCTGCTGCAGCCCAGAAACTACAACGTGAGAACTTGAGCGAGGCACAAAAGCGCAGCAATCACATCCTCTCGGAGCAGAAACGGCGCAACCTGATCAAGCGAGGCTTTGACGACCTGCACGACCTTGTGCCCGAGATACGCAACGGGGGGCTGAGCAAGAGCAGTGTCCTGACCGAGGCTGCCAACTTCCTCGACAAGCTCATCGAAGACAACAACGCCCTGCTGAAGCGCATGAGCGGTGCCTCGGCAAACGGATAAGGCCGTACATGTGTTGAGGACTGCTATGGAAGCCACTGACTGGCAGTCGAGTAACAAAGGAGCTGTCCCTGAGTTCAACAACGACCCAGTCTCTCCGCAAACTCCAGTAACAACCAGAAGGGCCACGAAATACACACAGCCAAGAGCGAGAACATGAAAGGCGAAATGATACCCAAGCGCTATACGAGGAATAGGCTGGCAGTGCTGCACCTCGGTGTAATTTGATCTACGCGAATGTTGAAGCGGATAGACAGCGCGAGGAAGGAGTTTTGCTGAGGAATTTGATACCCCCAGAATAAATACCATGACCACACTCCATTCATCCCTCCCCCTCTCCCCCTACGAAACCCCCCAAACACCCCCCGTCCTCACCGCCCCCTCCTCCAAAATCTCAACCCGCATAGCCTCATCCCTCACCCTCGCAGCCGCCGACCGCGTGCGCGGCGGAGACGGCGGGAGTGGAGGCATTACGCTACCCCCGCACACTCCCCTCCCACCCCGCCAGCCGCGGAGTCGCGGCGGGCGCG